>JAVIWC010000440.1:0-17720 GCA_031894815.1 Creontiades dilutus | reverse complement strand
CTCAATGAAACTTCCAAGGTTTGTTCAGATCGATGTGTAGATGAGTTCCTACGAGTTTCAAGATTCCCTGATCAATAGTAGCCTCTGCGCATGCGCAAACTAGAAATCCCTTTTACACTTATAACTCCAGAAGTTCTGGACCAATATCGATGAAACTTCTAAGGTTTGTTCAGTTTGATGTGTAGATGAGAACCTATGAGTTTCATGATCATTGGATCAATAGAAGCCTCTGCGCATGCGCAAACGTGAAATCCTTGTTACACTTATAACTACGAGAGTTCTATACCAATCTCGATGAAACATTCAAGGTTTGTTCAGTTTGATGTGTAGATGAGAACCTATGAGTTTCATGATCATTGGATCAATAGTAGCCTCTGCGCATGCGCAAACGTGAAATCCTTGATACACATATAACTCCGGAAGTTCTTGACCAATCTCAACGAAACATTCAAGGTTTGTTCAGTTCGATCTGTAGATGAGTTCCTACGAGTTTCATGATTCCCGGATCAATAGTAGTCTCTGCGCATGCGCAAACGTGAAAACCTAGTTACACTCATAACTACGAGAGTTCTATACCAATCTCGATGAAACTCTAAGGATTGTTCAGTTTGATGTGTAGATGAGAACCTATGAGTTTCATGATCATTGGATCAATAGAAGCCTCTGCCAGTGCGCAAACGTGAAATCCTTCATACACATATAACTCCGGAAGTTCTTGACCAATCTCGATGAAACTTCTAAGGTTTGTTCAGTTTGATGTGTAGATGAGTTCCTAACAGTTTCAAGATTCCCTGATCAATAGTAGCCTCTGCGCATGCGCAAATGTGAAATCCTTCTTACACTTATAACTCCAGAAGTTCTGGACCAATCTCGATGAAACTTCTAAGGTTTGTTCAGTTTGATGTGTAGATGAGCCCCTATGAGGTTCATGATTCCCGGATCAATAGTAGCCTCTGCGCATGCGCAAACGTGAAATCCTTCTTACACTTATAACTCCAGGATTTCTCGACCAATCTCGATGAAACATTCAAGGTTTGTTCAGTTCGATGTGTGGATGAGTTCCTACGAGTTTCAAGATTCCCTGATCAATAGTAGCCTCTGCGCATGCGCAAACGTGAAATCCTTTTTACACTTATAACTCCAGAAGTTCTGGACCAATCTCGATGAAACTTCTAAGGTTTGTTCAGTTTGATGTGTAGATGAGCCCCTATGAGGTTCATGATTCCCTGATCAATAGTAGCCTCTGCGCATTCGCAAACGTGAAATCCTTCTTACACTTAAAACTCCAGGAGTTCTCAACCAATCTCGATGAAACTTCTAAGGTTAGTTCAGTTTGATGTGTAGATGAGAACCTATGAGTTTCATGATCATTGGATCAATAGAAGCCTCTGCGCATGCGCAAACGTGAAATCCTTGTTACACTTATAACTACGAGAGTTCTATACCAATCTCGATGAAACATTCAAGGTTTGTTCAGTTCGATGTGTAGATAAGTTCCTACAAGTTTCATGATTCCCGGATCAATAGTAGCCTCTGCGCATGCGCAAACGTGAAATCCTTGTTACACTTATAACTCCGAGAGTTCTGGACCAATCTCAATGAAACTTCCAAGGTTTGTTCAGATCGATGTGTAGATGAGTTCCTACGAGTTTCAAGATTCCCTGATCAATAGTAGCCTCTGCGCATGCGCAAACTAGAAATCCCTTTTACACTTATAACTCCAGAGTTCTGGACCAATCTCGATGAAACTTCTAAGGTTTGTTCAGTTTGATGTGTAGATGAGAACCTATGAGTTTCATGATCATTGGATCAATAGTAGCCTCTGCGCATGCGCAAACGTGAAATCCTTCTTACACTTATAACTCCGGGATTTATACCAATCTCGATGAAACATACAAGGTTTGTTCAGTTTGATGTTTAGTTGAGTTCCTATGAGTTTCATGATTCCCGGATGATTTGTAGCCTCTGCGCATGCGCAAACGTGGAATCCTTCTTACACTTATAACTCCAGATTCTCGACCAATCTCGATGAAACATTCAAGGTTTGTTCAGTTCGATGTGTGGATGAGTTCCTACGAGTTTCAAGATTCCCTGATCAATAGTAGCCTCTGCGCATGCGCAAACGTGAAATCCTTTTTACACTTATAACTCCAGAAGTTCTGGACCAATCTCGATGAAACTTCTAAGGTTTGTTCAGTTTGATGTGTAGATGAGCCCCTATGAGGTTCATGATTCCCTGATCAATAGTAGCCTCTGCGCATTCGCAAACGTGAAATCCTTCTTACACTTAAAACTCCAGGAGTTCTCAACCAATCTCGATGAAACTTCTAAGGTTAGTTCAGTTTGATGTGTAGATGAGAACCTATGAGTTTCATGATCATTGGATCAATAGAAGCCTCTGAGCATGCGCAAACGTGAAATCCTTGTAACACTTATAACTACGAGAGTTCTATACCAATCTCGATGAAACATTCAAGGTTTGTTCAGTTCGATGTGTAGATAAGTTCCTACAAGTTTCATGATTCCCGGATCAATAGTAGCCTCTGCGCATGCGCAAACGTGAAATCCTTGTTACACTTATAACTCCGGGAGTTCTGGACCAATCTCAATGAAACTTCCAAGGTTTGTTCAGATCGATGTGTAGATGAGTTCCTACGAGTTTCAAGATTCCCTGATCAATAGTAGCCTCTGCGCATGCGCAAACTAGAAATCCCTTTTACACTTATAACTCCAGAAGTTCTGGACCAATATCGATGAAACTTCTAACGTTTGTTCAGTTTGATGTGTAGATGAGAACCTATGAGTTTCATGATCATTGGATCAATAGAAGCCTCTGAGCATGCGCAAACGTGAAATCCTTGTAACACTTATAACTACGAGAGTTCTATACCAATCTCGATGAAACATTCAAGGTTTGTTCAGTTTGATGTGTAGATGAGTTCCTACAAGTTTCATGATTCCCGGATCAATAGTAGCCTCTGCGCATGCGCAAACGTGAAATCCTTGTTACACTTATAACTCCGGGAGTTCTGGACCAATCTCGATGAAACTTCCAAGGTTTGTTCAGATCGATGTGTAGATGAGTTCCTACGAGTTTCAAGATTCCCTGATCAATAGTAGCCTCTGCGCATGCGCAAACTAGAAATCCCTTTTACACTTAAAACTCCAGAAGTTCTGGACCAATCTCGATGAAACTTCTAAGGTTTGTTCAGTTTGATGTGTAGATGAGAACCTATGAGTTTCATGATCATTGGATCAATAGAAGCCTCTGCGCATGCGCAAACGTGAAATCCTTGTTACACTTATAACTCCGAGAGTTCTATACCAATCTCGATGAAACATTCAAGGTTTGTTCAGTTCGATGTGTAGATGAGAACCTATGAGTTTCATGATCATTGCATCAATAGAAGCCTCTGCGAATGCGCAAACGTGAAATCCTTGTTACACTTATAACTCCGGAGTTCTGACCAATCTCGATGAAACTTCTAAGGTTTGTTCAGTTCGATGTGTAGATGAGTTCCTACGAGTTTCAAGATTCCCTGATCGATAGTAGCCTCTGCGCATGCGCAAACGTGAAATCCTTTTTACACTTATAACTCCAGAAGTTCTGGACCAATCTCGATGAAACTTCTAAGGTTTGTTCAGTTTGATGTGTAGATGAGAACCTATGAGGTTCATGATCATTGGATCAATAGAAGCCTCTGAGCTTGCGCAAAACGTGAAATCCTTGTAACACTTATAACTACGAGAGTTCTATACCAATCTCGATGAAACTTCTCAAGGTTTGTTCAGTTCGATGTGTAGATGAGTTCCTACAAGTTTCATGATTCCCGGATCAATAGTAGCCTCTGCGCATGCGCAAACGTGAAATCCTTCTTACACTTATAACTCCGGGAGTTCTGGACCAATCTCAATGAAACTTCTAAGGTTTGTTCAGATCGATGTGTCGATGAGTTCCTACGAGTTTCAAGATTCCCTGATCAATAGTAGACTCTGCGCATGCGCAAACGTGAAATCCTTGTTACACTTATAACTCCGGGAGTTCTATACAAATCTCGATGAAACATTCAAGGTTTGTTCAGTTCGATGTGTAGATAAGTTCCTACAAGTTTCATGATTCCCGGATCAATAGTAGCCTCTGCGCATGCGCAAACGTGAAATCCTTGTTACACTTATAACTCCAGAGTTCTGGACCAATCTCGATGAAACTTCTAAGGTTTGTTCAGTTTGATGTGTAGATGAGTTCCTACAAGTTTCATGATTCCCGGATCAATAGTAGCCTCTGCGCATGCGCAAACGTGAAATCCTTCTTACACTTATAACTCCGGAAGTTCTTACCAATCTCGATGAAACTTCTAAGGTTTGTTCAGTTTGATGTGTAGATGAGAACCTATGAGTTTCATGATCATTGGATCAATAGAAGCCTCTGCGCATGCGCAAACGTGAAATCCTTCTTACACATATAACTCCGGAAGTTCTTGACCAATCTCGATGAAACTTCCAAGATTTGTTCAGTTTGATGTGTAGATGAGTTCCTACCAGTTTCAAGATTCCCTGATCAATAGTAGCCTCTGCGCATGCGCAAACGTGAAATCCTTGTTACACATATAACTCCGGGAGTTCTGGACCAATCTCGACGAAACATTCAAGGTTTGTTCAGTTCGATCTGTAGATGAGTTCCTACGAGTTTCATGATTCCCGGATCAATAGTAGTCTCTGCGCATGCGCAAACGTGAAAACCTAGTTACACTCATAACTACGAGAGTTCTATACCAATCTCGATGAAACTTCTAAGGTTTGTTCAGTTTGATGTGTAGATGAGAACCTATGAGTTTCATGATCATTGGATCAATAGAAGCCTCTGCCAGTGCGCAAACGTGAAATCCTTCTTACACATATAACTCCGGAAGTTCTTGACCAATCTCGATGAAACTTCTAAGGTTTGTTCAGTTTGATGTGTAGATGAGTTCCTAACAGTTTCAAGATTCCCTGATCAATAGTAGCCTCTGCGCATGCGCAAATGTGAAATCCTTCTTACACTTATAACTCCAGAAGTTCTGGACCAATCTCGATGAAAGTTTGTTCAGTTTGATGTGTAGATGAGCCCCTATGAGGTTCATGATTCCCGGATCAATAGTAGCCTCTGCGCATGCGCAAACGTGAACTCCTTCTTACACTTATAACTCCAGGGTTTCTCGAACAATCTCGATGAAACATTCAAGAAGAAGAAGAAGAAGAAGAAGAAGAAAACATGTTTATTCAATAAATAATTCAAGATGAACAATGAAGGAAAAAACATGACAATATCACGGCTGTGGACTTGATGTCCGTCTGCCGGGAGTACCCAAGCCGTCAAAACGTCCAATAATTGATTTTAATTATTATAATGGTTTTTAATGATAATAACAATAAATAAGTGGCCTAAACTTCCATTACTATTTAACATCAAACATGACAGATTGAGAAGAATCGAGACCGCTACCAGTTGAACTCCGCAACCAAGAAGGCTCGGTATTTCCATGCATGGTAGGCATACTGAGCCACCCGTAGCCAATGTTCCTCACCATCCAGCAGTGCAGCCATTCCCTCCAGTGTCAGGATGCTTCTCCCCAGGTGCCGCCGTCTGAACTCACCGAGCACAGTACAGGTCCCGAAAAAATGAAGGATGTTCTCCTCCACACCCACGTTACACATTGAGCACAACCTCCTTGGACTGTCCGATCTGGAATAGATCCCGTCGTTCAATGTGATCAACGCACCTCTCATCTTCAGAATCCAGCGCAGGACCCATAGTGGATGCTTCTCATCTGCCAATAGATCTGCGGGTCTAGTGTCAGGGTTCAGCAGAGGGTACAGGGGGTTTCTTGTCTCACGGGCACCAGACCGCATGGTCTCCATCCAACCCCGACCGACCTCCTCAACCAGCATTTCCAACTGCCCCGCCCACTCATCCACCCTCTCTAAGTCTGCGTGGAATGTGCATGCATGCCGCCGAGCCAAAGCAGAAATTGCTCCGCACCATGCAACCCCAGTCCTGACGACCTCACGCGCCACCATGCTTGGGTACCTATTTGGTGGCATCTTCAGGACCCTAATCACATATCGGCAGGTGAGTGCAAGCGTGTGGACAAAGATTGGCTGGACACCAGACTCCAAGTATACAAAGTAATTAGGGGTATTTCTTGGCAGTCCAAAAATTAACTTAACAAAATGTCTTTGCACCTGTTCAAGAGAATTAGACATGCTGTAGCCCGTGACCTGCGCACCATAACAGAGAATTGCTCTAGCCACAGCCTTGAAAATCCTGTACTTTGCTGTAACTGGCACAGAAGTGCGACAGAGGAGCCCCCTATAAATACCATTAATTGCAAGCTTTGCAGCAGCAGCCCGATCTACAAAGTGCTGACGGAACGAGAGCCCTGGTGTGAGAGTAACTCCGAGATATTTATATGAGGACACCACTCCAATTGGTTTTCCATCGTACCTGAACTTGTCCCCCCTACCAAGCCTGCCCCCTCGGCGAAAAACCATAATCTGGGACTTTGCCAGATTGACAGTCAATCCCCATCTGTCAGCGTATTCCTCCAGGCCATGAATATTTCTTCGGAGATCTATGGCAGATTCAGCCAGAACAACGATGTCATCCGCATACATCAATGCCTTAATTGAGGTATCACCCACTTTAACCCCACAAGGTAAGGATTCGGTGAGGTCATTAATGTATAAAGCAAAGAGCTGCGGGCTCAAAAGGCACCCCTGTCTCACTCCACATTCTATGGGAAATGGTTGGGAGATACCATTGGTACCCCACACTGCTCCACTACCACTGGCATACATTGCCTTCACTGCTTCTATAAAACGTTGTCCCACTCGTGCTGCATAGAGTTTTTGGTAGAGCAAATCGTGACGAACCCCATCAAAGGCAGCCTTAAAATCCACAAAGAACGCAAATAGCTTTTGCCGAGGACCCGCACTGAGCCTAAGGTGGGCTGCACCCGTGAGGGTGAAAATGGCGTCCACTGTGCTATATCCCCTACGGAAACCGCACTGGTTTTCATTTAGTATCCTTTCGGCGTCAAAATGATTCTCCAATCTTGCAAGAAGCAAAGCACAGTACAGCTTGGCGCTACAATTTATGAAAGAAAGCCCACGGTAGTTACCAACTGTATTCAGGTCACCCTTCTTGAACAGGGGATACACAATTGACTCGGCAAAGCAGGCAGGAACAGCATTCAGCTCGTAAGCCCGGTTGAAAAGTTCCAGAAGGTTCAGCAGGAAGGAATCAGGCGCATTTTTGTAGAACTCATATGCAATTCGGTCTGGGCCGGGTGCCTTATCGTTCTTTGCTTTCCCCAATGCAATCTTCAATTCCTCCAAGGTAAAAGGTTCATCCATCACTTCATTTGTTACTTGTGGCCCTCTGTATTCATTTGAAATTACCACTCCATCAGGGAGGCTCCACTGGGATCTGAAGTGTCGCACCCAACTGGACATGGAGATATCCCCAATTCTCCTTTGCTTTGGTCTCAATGAACGCACCAAACTCCAGAACTCAGTCGCATCACGAACATTGGCAAATTTTGCAGCTAAGCCCCCATAGAACTCCCTTGCTTTCTGTTCGCAGATTCTCTTAAATCGGGAGTTCTGCTCCAGGTATACAGTTCTTGACATTTGCGAGTCTGAGCGTCTGTACAGGTTCAGCATTGCAAAGGATCTCCTTCTTTCCCGGGCACACTCCCAGTCCCACCAAGGCCTCTCCCCCTCAGGGCACCCAGGCGCACCCATCCCTGAAACTTTTGCAGCCTCAGTAATGCGTCCCGTCAGCAAAGCCATATAGTCCTGTAAAGGCAGCGAGGTCCCCAGGGGTCCATCCGACAGCAATCCCAATCTCTCCACATATGCCTTCCTACTTGAGTCCCTCCAGCGAAGCCTAGGCAGAAGAGGAAGAACGCTGTCCAAGTGTGCGGAGGTCCACTGCAGCTTCACCTCCAAAGGCATATGATCGGAAAAGTTCTGGCAGGCAACCGAAAATGATTCCAGCACTGGCTCAATCCCAGGGCTGACGCAGCACAGGTCTATTACAGACGATCCATTTGGCCCTATAAATGTCCAGTCACCATCCAGATCACCTGTACACCTTCCATTGACAATTATCAGGCGAAAGTCCTCACAGAACTGCAAAAATTGCTCTCCCCTCCCGTTAGATTTTACATCCTTGGACCTCCTAATCTCCATGAAACGCCCACCATTTGTTCCCATCTCCTCCGGCAATGACTGTTTCGCTGCTGTCCTGGCGTTGGTGTCTCCAATTACCATAAATTCCTGGTCTTCGTGATTAATTTCCTGAAGGAATTCATACAACTCGTTAAAATCCTCTTCCCATGCGTTGCAGTTAAGGTAAATCGGGATAATGTTGATTACATTTCCCCCACATATCCCCACAAAGTAAGGCCTGTTATCCCGACAATCATAGCGAAAGGAGCTGGCAATTTGGCTGTTATTTTTTATTCCCAGCAACATACCCCCTGAAGCTCTCCCACGACTAGCTCTCCTGGAACTCTGGACCCACTCCAAGTTATATTCAGAAAAAAATTTAACAAATCTTTCACAATCGTCAGCTAGCACATGCGTTTCCAACAAACAAAACAAATCAAACTTTCTTACATACTCGAAAAAACTTTTGTACAACAATTTACTTTTTAAGCCACATATATTATAAACTAAGATATTAATACATAAATTCAAGGTAAGCGATGGGGGTTCTTCATCAGACGCGCAAGTTTCGGGCAGCCCAGTAATCATCCGGCAGACGTCCTCATCTCAGCGGCCATCGGGAGGCAGAGGGGCTCGGGGCGCCGCTGGAGAGCGACCAACTGATTCAAGGAAAGCCATTCTCTGGGACAAATCGACTCCAACCACCTCGTTCAATTTCATAATCCCGCCGGTTCCCTGATGCGTGATTCCAACCGAGTCCGACCACGAAAACTTTTCATTGCCAACCAACATGGTCTCACCTCTGATGAAAACTCTCAGTGTTTCATTGGCCCTTAAAATTTCTCTTCGGGCCATGAAGAGCTTCTTCCTCACAGCTCTGACCTCATCCGGGTAGTCGCGGTCTACACCAAAAGGGGTGTCTTTCAGGCGTTTTGTCCTCCCAAAGATTTTCGCAATAAAGGATCCCCTGAGAAATTTGGCTTTAAGAGGGGCCCCGGTAGCAGACCCCAGACGTACAACATCACCTATCATCGGGTCCTCAGAAATTCCCAATTCATTCCTGATGAAGGTAGTCACAATCTCAACAAGATTTGATTCATTATCGTATCTAAGCCCACTGAATATCAAACTATCGCCTCGGTGACGAAAGTCTATCCGCTTCATTCGCTCCTTCACCTCTGCCAGTTCTTTTTTCAGGGCTGAGACCTCCCCCCTCAACTCTACATTTTCCTTTGAAATAGCAGCGACGGTCTGACTAATCATTGCAATGTCTTCTTTTGATGGGATATCGTTTTTGAGTTCCTTTATGCGCAAAAGTGAAATCCTTTTTACACTTATAACTCCAGAAGTTCTGGACCAATCTCGATGAAACTTCTAAGGTTTGTTCAGTTTGATGTGTAGATGAGCCCCTATGAGGTTCATGATTCCCTGATCAATAGTAGCCTCTGCGCATTCGCAAACGTGAAATCCTTCTTACACCTAAAACTCCAGGAGTTCTCAACCAATCTCGATGAAACTTCTAAGGTTAGTTCAGTTTGATGTGTAGATGAGAACCTATGAGTTTCATGATCATTGGATCAATAGAAGCCTCTGAGCATGCGCAAACGTGAAATCCTTGTAACACTTATAACTACGAGAGTTCTATATCAATCTCGATGAAACATTCAAGGTTTGTTCAGTTCGATGTGTAGATAAGTTCCTACAAGTTTCATGATTCCCGGATCAATAGTAGCCTCTGCGCATGCGCAAACGTGAAATCCTTGTTACACTTATAACTCCGGGAGTTCTGGACCAATCTCAATGAAACTTCCAAGGTTTGTTCAGATCGATGTGTAGATGAGTTCCTACGAGTTTCAAGATTCCCTGATCAATAGTAGCCTCTGCGCATGCGCAAACTAGAAATCCCTTTTACACTTATAACTCCAGAAGTTCTGGACCAATATCGATGAAACTTCTAAGGTTTGTTCAGTTTGATGTGTAGATGAGAACCTATGAGTTTCATGATCATTGGATCAATAGAAGCCTCTGCGCATGCGCAAACGTGAAATCCTTGTTACACTTATAACTACGAGAGTTCTATACCAATCTCGATGAAACATTCAAGGTTTGTTCAGTTCGATGTGTAGATAAGTTCCTACAAGTTTCATGATTCCCGGATCAATAGTAGCCTCTGCGCATGCGCAAACGTGAAATCCTTCTTACACTTATAACTCCAGCAGCTCTCAACCAATCTCGATGAAACTTCTAAGGTTTGTTCAGTTTGATGTGTAGATGAGAACCTATGAGTTTCATGATCATTGGATCAATAGAAGCCTCTGCCCGTGCGCAAACGTGAAATCCTTCTTACACATATAACTCCGGAAGTTCTTGACCAATCTCGATGAAACTTCTAAGATTTGTTCAGTTTGATGTGTAGATGAGTTCCTACCAGTTTCAAGATTCCCTGATCAATAGTAGCCTCTGCGCATGCGCAAACGTGAAATCCTTGTTACATATATAACTCCGGGAGTTCTGGACCAATCTCAATGAAACATTCAAGGTTTGTTCAGTTCGATCTGTAGATGAGTTCCTACGAGTTTCATGATTCCCGGATCAATAGTAGTCTCTGCGCATGCGCAAACGTGAAAACCTAGTTACACTCATAACTACGAGAGTTCTATACCAATCTCGATGAAACTTCTAAGGTTTGTTCAGTTTGATGTGTAGATGAGAACCTATGAGTTTCATGATCATTGGATCAATAGAAGCCTCTGCGCATTCGCAAACGTGAAATCCTTCTTACACATATAACTCCGGAAGTTCTTGACCAATCTCGATGAAACTTCCAAGGTTTGTTCAGTTTGATGTGTAGATGAGTTCCTAACAGTTTCAAGATTCCCTGATCAATAGTAGCCTCTGCGCATGCGCAAATGTGAAATCCTTCTTACACTTATAACTCCAGAAGTTCTGGACCAATCTCGATGAAACTTCTAAGGTTTGTTCAGTTCGATGTGTAGATGAGAACCTATGAGTTTCATGATCCCGGATCAATAGTAGCCTCTGCGCATGCGCAAACGTGAAATCCTTCTTACACATATAACACCGGAAGTTCTTGACCAATCTCGATGAAACTTACAAGATTTGTTCAGTTGGATGTGTAGATGAGTTCCTACGAGTTTCATGATTCCCTGATCAATAGTAGCCTCTGCGCATGCGCAAACGTGAAATCCTTGTTACACTTATAACTCCAGGATTTCTCGACCAATCTCGATGAAACATTCAAGGTTTGTTCAGTTCGATGTGTGGATGAGTTCCTACGAGTTTCAAGATTCCCTGATCAATAGTAGCCTCAGCGCATGCGCAAACGTGAAATCCTTTTTACACTTATAACTCCAGAAGTTCTGGACCAATCTCGATGAAACTTCTAAGGTTTGTTCAGTTTGATGTGTAGATGAGAACCTATGAGTTTCATGATTCCCGGATCAATAGAAGCCTCTGCGCATGCGCAAACGTGAAATCCTTGTTACACTTATAACTACGAGAGTTCTATACTAATCTCGATGAAACATTCAAGGTTTGTTCAGTTCGATGTGTAGATAAGTTCCTACAAGTTTCATGATTCCCGGATCAATAGTAGCTTCTGCGCATGCGCAAACGTGAAATCCTTGTTACACTTATAACTCCGGAAGTTCTGGACCAATCTCAATGAAACTTCCAAGGTTTGTTCAGATCGATGTGTAGATGAGTTCCTACGAGTTTCAAGATTCCCTGATCAATAGTAGCCTCTGCGCATGCGCAAACGTGAAATCCTTTTTAAGCTTATAACTCCAGAAGTTCTGGACCAATCTCGATGAAACTTCTAAGGTTTGTTCAATTTGATGTGTAGATGAGCCCCTATGAGGTTCATGATTCCCTGATCAATAGTAGCCTCTGCGCATGCGCAAACGTGAAATCCTTCTTACACTTATAACTCCAGGAGTTCTCAACCAATCTCGATGAAACTTCTAAGGTTTGTTCAGTTTGATGTGTAGATGAGAACCTATGAGTTTCATGATCATTATATCAATAGAAGCCTCTGCGCATGCGCAAACGTGAAATCCTTGTTACACTTATAACTCCGGGAGTTCTGGACCAATCTCGATGAAACTTCAAGGTTTGTTCAGTTCGATGTGTAGATGAGTTCCTACGAGTTTCAAGATTCCCGATCAATAGTAGCCTCTGCGCATGCGCAAACTTTAAATCCTTCTTACACTTATAACTCCAGCAGCTCTCAACCAATCTCGATGAAACATCTAAGGTTTGTTCAGTTTGATGTGTAGATGAGAACCTATGAGTTTCATGATCATTGGATCAATAGAAGCCTCTGAGCATGCGCAAACGTGAAATCCTTGTAACACTTATAACTACGAGAGTTCTATACCAATCTCGATGAAACATTCAAGGTTTGTTCAGTTCGATGTGTAGATAAGTTCCTACAAGTTTCATGATTCCCGGATCAATAGTAGCCTCTGCGCATGCGCAAACGTGAAATCCTTGTTACACTTATAACTCCGGGAGTTCTGGACCAATCTCAATGAAACTTCCAAGGTTTGTTCAGTTTGATGTGTAGATGAGTTCCTACGAGTTTCAAGATTCCCTGATCAATAGTAGCCTCTGCGCATGCGCAAACGTGAAATCCTTTTTACACTTATCACTCCAGACGTTCGGGACCAATCTCGATGAAACTTCTAAGGTTTGTTCAGTTTGATGTGTAGATGAGAACCTATGAGTTTCATGATCATTGGATCAATAGAAGCCTCTGCGCATGCGCAAACGTGAAATCCTTGTTACACTTACAACTACGAGAGTTCTATACCAATCTCGATGAAACTTCTAAGGTTTGTTCAGTTTGATGTGTAGATGAGAACCTATGAGTTTCATGATTCCCGGATCAATAGTAGCCTCTGCGCATGCGCAAACGTGAAATCCTTCTTACACTTATAACTCCAGGAGTTCTCGACCAATCTCGATGAAACTTCTAAGGTTTGTTCAGTTCGATGTGTAGATGAGAACCTATGAGTTTCATGATCATTGGATCAATAGAAGCCTCTGCCCGTGCGCAAACGTGAAATCCTTCTTACACATATAACTCCGGAAGTTCTTGACCAATCTCGATGAAACTTCTAAGATTTGTTCAGTTTGATGTGTAGATGAGTTCCTACCAGTTTCAAGATTCCCTGATCAATAGTAGCCTCTGCGCATGCGCAAACGTGAAATCCTTGTTACACTTATAACTCCAGGATTTCTCGACCAATCTCGATGAAACATTCAAGGTTTGTTCAGTTCGATGTGTGGATGAGTTCCTACGAGTTTCAAGATTCCCTGATCAATAGTAGCCTCTGCGCATGCGCAAAAGTGAAATCCTTTTTACACTTATAACTCCAGAAGTTCTGGACCAATCTCGATGAAACTTCTAAGGTTTGTTCAGTTTGATGTGTAGATGAGCCCCTATGAGGTTCATGATTACCTGATCAATAGAAGCCTCTGAGCATGCGCAAACGTGAAATCCTTGTAACACTTATAACTACGAGAGTTCTACATCAATCTCGATGAAACATTCAAGGTTTGTTCAGTTCGATGTGTAGATAAGTTCCTACAAGTTTCATGATTCCCGGATCAATAGTAGACTCTGCGCATGCGCAAACGTGAAATCCTTGTTACACTTATAACTCCGGGAATTCTGGACCAATCTCAATGAAACTTCCAAGGTTTGTTCAGATCGATGTGTAGATGAGTTCCTACGAGTTTCAAGATTCCCCGATCAATAGTAGCCTCTGCGCATGCGCAAACTAGAAATCCCTTTTACACTTATAACTCCAGAAGTTCTGGACCAATATCGATGAAACTTCTAAGGTCAGTTCAGTTTGATGTGTAGATGAGAACCTATGAGTTTCATGATCATTGGATCAATAGAAGCCTCTGAGCATGCGCAAACGTGAAATCTTGTAACACTTATAACTACGAGAGTTCTATACCAATCTCGATGAAACATTCAAGGTTTGTTCAGTTCGATGTGTAGATAAGTTCCTACAAGTTTCATGATTCCCGGATCAATAGTTGCCTCTGCGCATGCGCAAACGTGAAATCCTTGTTACACTTATAACTCCGGGAGTTCTGGACCAATCTGAATTAAACAGGAAAGAAGTCGACTCAGATATGTGGAGCTGCTTTCGAACGAGTTTCAAGATTCCCTGGATCAATAGTAGCCTCTGCGCATGCGCAAACGTGAAATCCTTCTTACACTTCGATAACTCCGTTCAGTTTGATGTGTAGAGTTCTGGACCAATCTCGATGAAACTTCAAGGTTTGTTCAGTTTGATGTGTAGATGAGTTCCTACGAGTTTCAAGATTCCCGGATCAATAGTAGCCTCTGCGCATGCGCAAACGTGAAATCCTTCTTACACTTATAACTCCAGAGTTCTATACCAATCTCGATGAAACTTCTAAGGTTTGTTCAGTTTGATGTGTAGATGAGAACCTATGAGTTTCATGATCATTGGATCAATAGAAGCCTCTGCCCATGCGCAAACGTGAAATCCTTCTTACACTTATAACTCCGGAAGTTCTTGACCAATCTCGATGAAACATTCAAGGTTTGTTCAGTTCGATGTGTGGATGAGTTCCTACAAGTTTCAAGATTCCCGGATCAATAGTAGCCTCTGCGCATGCGCAAACGTGAAATCCTTCTTACACTTATAACTCCGGGAGTTCTGGACCAATCTCGATGAAACATTCTAAGGTTTGTTCAGTTCGATGTGTAGATGAGTTCCTATGAGTTTCAAGATTCCCTGATCAATAGTAGCCTCTGCGCATGCGCAAACGTGAAATCCTTTTACACTTATAACTCCGGAAGTTCTGGACCAATCTCGATGAAACTTCTAAGGTTTGTTCAGTTTGATGTGTAGATGAGCCCCTATGAGGTTCATGATTCCCTGATCAATAGTAGCCTCTGCGCATGCGCAAACGTGAAATCCTTGTTACACTTATAACTCCGAGAGTTATATACCAATCTCGATGAAACTTCTAAGGTTTGTTCAGTTTGATGTGTAGATGAGTTCCTACGAGTTTCATGATTCCCTGATCAATAGTAGCCTCTGCGCATGCGCAAACGTGAAATTCTTTTTACACTTATAACTCCAGAAGTTCTCAACCAATCTCGATGAAACTTCTAAGGTTTGTTCAGTTTGATGTGTAGATGAGAACCTATGAGTTTCATGATCATTGGATCAATAGAAGCCTCTGAGCATGCGCAAACGTGAAATCCTTGTTACACTTATAACTACGAGAGTTCTATACCAATCTCGATGAAACATTCAAGGTTTGTTCAGTTCGATGTGTAGATGAGTTCCTACAGTTTCATGATTCCCGGATCAATAGTAGCCTCTGCGCATGCGCAAACGTGAAATCCTTGTTACACTTATAACTCCCGAGTTCTGGACCAATCTCAATGAAACTTCCAAGGTTTGTTCAGATCGATGTGTAGATGAGTTCCTACGAGTTTCAAGATTCCCTGATCAATAGTAGCCTCTGCGCATGCGCAAACGTGAAATCCTTTTTACACTTATAACTCCAGAAGTTCTGGACCAATATCGATGAAACTTCTAAGGTTTGTTCAGTTTGATGTGTAGATGAGAACCTATGAGTTCATGATTCCCTGATCAATAGTAGCCTCTGCGCATGCGCAAACGTGAAATCCTTCTTACACCTAAAACTCCAGGAGTTCTCAACCAATCTCGATGAAACTTCTAAGCTTCGTTCAGTTTGATGTGTAGATGAGAACCTATGAGTTTCATGAT
Source organism: Creontiades dilutus (assembly GCA_031894815.1). Lineage (NCBI taxonomy): Eukaryota > Metazoa > Arthropoda > Insecta > Hemiptera > Miridae > Creontiades > Creontiades dilutus. Next base: position 1,692 of record JAVIWC010000440.1, on the reverse strand, counting down.
CATTGGATCAATAGAAGCCTCTGAGCATGCGCAAACGTGAAATCCTTGTTACACTTATAACTCCGGGAGTTCTGGACCAATCTCAATGAAACTTCCAAGGTTTGTTCAGATCGATGTGTAGATGAGTTCCTACGAGTTTCAAGATTCCCCGATCAATAGTAGCCTCTGCGCATGCGCAAACTAGAAATCCCTTTTACACTTATAACTCCAGAAGTTCTGGACCAATCTCGATGAAACTTCTAAGGTTTGTTCAGTTTGATGTGTAGATGAGAACCTATGAGTTTCATGATCATTGGATCAATAGAAGCCTCTGCGCATGCGCAAACGTGAAATCCTTGTTACACTTATAACTACGAGAGTTCTATACCAATCTCGATGAAACATTCAAGGTTTGTTCAGTTCGATGTGTAGATGAGTTCCTACAAGTTTCATGATTCCCGGATCAATAGTAGACTCTGCGCATGCGCAAACGTGAAATCCTTCTTACACTTATAACTCCAGAAGTTCTGGACCAATCTCGATGAAACTTCTAAGGTTTGTTCAGTTTGATGTGTAGATGAGTTCCTACCAGTTTCAAGATTCCCTGATCAATAGTAGCCTCTGCGCATGCGCAAACGTGAAATCCTTGTTACACTCATAACTACGAGAGTTCTATACCAATCTCGATGAAACTTCTAAGGTTTGTTCAGTTTGATGTGTAGATGAGAACCTATGAGTTTCATGATCATTGGATCAATAGAAGCCTCTGCTCGTGTGCAAACGTGAAATCCTTCTTACACTTATAACTCAAGAAGTTCTGGACCAATCTCGATGAAACTTCTAAGGTTTGTTCAGTTTGATGAGTAGATGAGCCCCTATGAGGTTCATGATTCCCGGATCAATAGTAGCCTCTGCGCATGCGCAAATGTGAAATCCTTCTTACACTTATAACTCCAGGATTTCTCGACCTATCTCGATGAAACATTCAAGGTTTGTTCAGTTCGATGTGTAGATGAGAACCTATGAGTTTCATGATCATTGGATCAATAGAAGCCTCTGCCCGTGTGCAAACGTGAAATCCTTCTTACACATATAACTCCGGAAGTTCTTGACCAATCTCGATGAAACTTCTAAGATTTGTTCAGTTTGATGTGTAGATGAGTTCCTACCAGTTTCAAGATTCCCTGATCAATAGTAGCCTCTGCGCATGCGCAAACGTGAAATCCTTGTTACACTTATAACTCCAGGATTTCTCGACCAATCTCGATGAAACATTCAAGGTTTGTTCAGTTCGATGTGTGGATGAGTTCCTACGAGTTTCAAGATTCCCTGATCAATAGTAGCCTCAGCGAATGCGCAAAAGTGAAATCCTTTTTACACTTATAACTCCAGAAGTTCTGGACCAATCTCGATGAAACTTTCAAGGTTTGTTCAGTTTGATGTGTAGATGAGCCCCTATGAGGTTCATGATTACCTGATCAATAGAAGCCTCTGAGCATGCGCAAACGTGAAATCCTTGTAACACTTATAACTACGAGAGTTCTACATCAATCTCGATGAAACATTCAAGGTTTGTTCAGTTCGATGTGTAGATAAGTTCCTACAAGTTTCATGATTCCCGGATCAATAGTAGACTCTGCGCATGCGCAAACGTGAAATCCTTGTTACACTTATAACTCCGGGAATTCTGGACCAATCTCAATGAAACTTCCA
>JAVIWC010000439.1:0-17983 GCA_031894815.1 Creontiades dilutus | reverse complement strand
AAAAAACGCAAAAATAACCATGAAGGAAGCGTTTTATCGAAAAAAGGACTTCAGATTCGTGTTCAGCACCCCGAAAACCCCTTAGAGAGTACGTTTGAAAGCGATTAAACAGATTTTATTTTTGAGCAATTTTTATGAAAAAACGCGAAAATAACCATGAAGGAAGCGTTTTATCGAAAAAAGGATTTCAGATTCGTGTTCAGCACCCCGGAAAACCCCTTAGAGAGTAAGTTTGAAAGCGATTAAACAGAGTTAATTTTTGAGCAATTTTGATGAAAAAACGCGAAAATAACCATGAAGGAAGCGTTTTATCGAAAAAAGGACTTCAGATTCGTGTTCAGCACCCCGAAAAACCCCTTAGAGAGTAGGTTTGAAAGCGATTAAACAGAGTTAATTTTTGAGCAATTTTGATGAAAAAACGCGAAAATAACCATGAAGGAAGCGTTTTATCGAAAAAAGGACTTCAGATTCGTGTTCAGCACCCCGAAAACCCCTTAGAGAGTAGGTTTGAAAGCGATTAAACAGAGTTAATTTTTGAGCAATTTTGATGAAAAAACGCGAAAATAACCATGAAGGAAGCGTTTTATCGAAAAACGGACTTCAGATTCGTGTTCAGCACCCCGAAAAACCCCTTAGAGAGTAGGTTTGAAAGCGATTAAACAGAGTTGATTTTTGAGCAATAGAAGGAAGCGATTTTATCGAAAAAGGACTTCAGATTCGTGTTCAGCACCCCGAAAAACCCCTTAGAGAGTAGGTTTGAAAGCGATTAAACAGAGTTAATTTTTGAGCAATTTTGATGAAAAAACGCGAAAATAACCATGAAGGAAGCGTTTTATCGAAAAAAGGACTTCAGATTCGTGTTCAGCACCCCGAAAAACCCCTTAGAGTAGGTTTGAAAGCGATTAAACAGAGTTAATTTTTGAGCAATTTTGATGAAAAAACGCGAAAATAACCATGAAGGAAGCGTTTTATCGAAAAAAGGACTTCAGATTCGTGTTCAGCACCCCGAAAAACCCCTTAGAGAGTAGGTTTGAAAGCGATTAAACAGAGTTTATTTTTGAGCAATTTTGATGAAAAAACGCGAAAATAACCATGAAGGAAGCGTTTTATCGAAAAAAGGACTTCAGATTCGTGTTCAGCACCCCGAAAAACCCCTTAGAGAGTAGGTTTGAAAGCGATTAAACAGAGTTTATTTTTGAGCAATTTTGATGAAAAAACGCGAAAATAACCATGAAGGAAGCGTTTTATCGAAAAAAGGACTTCAGATTCGTGTTCAGCACCCCGAAAAACCCCTTAGAGAGTAGGTTTGAAAGCGATTAAACAGAGTTAATTTTTGAGCAATTTTGATGAAAAAACGCGAAAATAACCATGAAGGAAGCGTTTTATCGAAAAAAGGACTTCAGATTCGTGTTCAGCACCCCGAAAAACCCCTTAGAGAGTAGGTTTGAAAGCGATTAAACAGAGTTAATTTTTGAGCAATTTTGATGAAAAAACGCGAAAATAACCATGAAGGAAGCGTTTTATCGAAAAAAGGACTTCAGATTCGTGTTCAGCACCCCGAAAAACCCCTTAGAGAGTAGGTTTGAAAGCGATTAAACAGAGTTAATTTTTGAGCAATTTTGATGAAAAAACGCGAAAATAACCATGAAGGAAGCGTTTTATCGAAAAAAGGACTTCAGATTCGTGTTCAGCACCCCGAAAAACCCCTTAGAGAGTAGGTTTGAAAGCGATTAAACAGAGTTAATTTTTGAGCAATTTTGATGAAAAAACGCGAAAATAACCATGAAGGAAGCGTTTTATCGAAAAAAGGACTTCAGATTCGTGTTCAGCACCCCGAAAAACCCCTTAGAGTAGGTTTGAAAGCGATTAAACAGAGTTAATTTTTGAGCAATTTTGATGAAAAAACGCGAAAATAACCATGAAGGAAGCGTTTTATCGAAAAAAGGACTTCAGATTCGTGTTCAGCACCCCGAAAAACCCCTTAGAGAGTAGGTTTGAAAGCGATTAAACAGAGTTAATTTTTGAGCAATTTTGATGAAAAAACGCGAAAATAACCATGAAGGAAGCGTTTTATCGAAAAAAGGACTTCAGATTCGTGTTCAGCACCCCGAAAAACCCCTTAGAGAGTAGGTTTGAAAGCGATTAAACAGAGTTAATTTTTGAGCAATTTTGATGAAAAAACGCGAAAATAACCATGAAGGAAGCGTTTTATCGAAAAAAGGACTTCAGATTCGTGTTCAGCACCCCGAAAAACCCCTTAGAGAGTAGGTTTGAAAGCGATTAAACAGAGTTAATTTTTGAGCAATTTTGATGAAAAAACGCGAAAATAACCATGAAGGAAGCGTTTTATCGAAAAAAGGACTTCAGATTCGTGTTCAGACACCCCGAAAAACCCCTTAGAGAGTAGGTTTGAAAGCGATTAAACAGAGTTAATTTTTGAGCAATTTTGATGAAAAAACGCGAAAATAACCATGAAGGAAGCGTTTTATCGAAAAAAGGACTTCAGATTCGTGTTCAGCACCCCGAAAAACCCCTTAGAGAGTAGGTTTGAAAGCGATTAAACAGAGTTAATTTTGAGCAATTTTGATGAAAAAACGCGAAAATAACCATGAAGGAAGCGTTTTATCGAAAAAAGGACTTCAGATTCGTGTTCAGCACCCCGAAAAACCCCTTAGAGAGTAGGTTTGAAAGCGATTAAACAGAGTTAATTTTTGAGCAATTTTGATGAAAAAACGCGAAAATAACCATGAAGGAAGCGTTTTATCGAAAAAAGGACTTCAGATTCGTGTTCAGCACCCCGAAAAACCCCTTAGAGAGTAGGTTTGAAAGCGATTAAACAGAGTTAATTTTTGAGCAATTTTGATGAAAAAACGCGAAAATAACCATGAAGGAAGCGTTTTATCGAAAAAAGGACTTCAGATTCGTGTTCAGCACCCCGAAAAACCCCTTAGAGAGTAGGTTTGAAAGCGATTAAACAGAGTTAATTTTTGAGCAATTTTGATGAAAAAACGCGAAAATAACCATGAAGGAAGCGTTTTATCGAAAAAAGGACTTCAGATTCGTGTTCAGCACCCCGAAAAACCCCTTAGAGAGTAGGTTTGAAAGCGATTAAACAGAGTTAATTTTTGAGCAATTTTGATGAAAAAACGCGAAAATAACCATGAAGGAAGCGTTTTATCGAAAAAAGGACTTCAGATTCGTGTTCAGCACCCCGAAAAACCCCTTAGAGAGTAGGTTTGAAAGCGATTAAACAGAGTTAATTTTTGAGCAATTTTGATGAAAAAACGCGAAAATAACCATGAAGGAAGCGTTTTATCGAAAAAAGGACTTCAGATTCGTGTTCAGCACCCCGAAAAACCCCTTAGAGAGTAGGTTTGAAAGCGATTAAACAGTTAATTTTTGAGCAATTTTGATGAAAAAACGCGAAAATAACCATGAAGGAAGCGTTTTATCGAAAAAAGGACTTCAGATTCGTGTTCAGCACCCCGAAAAACCCCTTAGAGAGTAGGTTTGAAAGCGATTAAACAGAGTTAATTTTTGAGCAATTTTGATGAAAAAACGCGAAAATAACCATGAAGGAAGCGTTTTATCGAAAAAAGGACTTCAGATTCGTGTTCAGCACCCCGAAAAACCCCTTAGAGAGTAGGTTTGAAAGCGATTAAACAGAGTTAATTTTTGAGCAATTTTGATGAAAAAACGCGAAAATAACCATGAAGGAAGCGTTTTATCGAAAAAAGGACTTCAGATTCGTGTTCAGCACCCCGAAAAACCCCTTAGAGAGTAGGTTTGAAAGCGATTAAACAGAGTTAATTTTTGAGCAATTTTGATGAAAAAACGCGAAAATAACCATGAAGGAAGCGTTTTATCGAAAAAAGGACTTCAGATTCGTGTTCAGCACCCCGAAAAACCCCTTAGAGAGTAGGTTTGAAAGCGATTAAACAGAGTTAATTTTTGAGCAATTTTGATGAAAAAACGCGAAAATAACCATGAAGGAAGCGTTTTATCGAAAAAAGGACTTCAGATTCGTGTTCAGCACCCCGAAAAACCCCTTAGAGAGTAGGTTTGAAAGCGATTAAACAGAGTTAATTTTTGAGCAATTTTGATGAAAAAACGCGAAAATAACCATGAAGGAAGCGTTTTATCGAAAAAAGGACTTCAGATTCGTGTTCAGCACCCCGAAAAACCCCTTAGAGAGTAGGTTTGAAAGCGATTAAACAGAGTTAATTTTTGAGCAATTTTGATGAAAAAACGCGAAAATAACCATGAAGGAAGCGTTTTATCGAAAAAAGGACTTCAGATTCGTGTTCAGCACCCCGAAAAACCCCTTAGAGAGTAGGTTTGAAAGCGATTAAACAGAGTTAATTTTTGAGCAATTTTGATGAAAAAACGCGAAAATAACCATGAAGGAAGCGTTTTATCGAAAAAAGGACTTCAGATTCGTGTTCAGCACCCCGAAAAACCCCTTAGAGAGTAGGTTTGAAAGCGATTAAACAGAGTTAATTTTTGAGCAATTTTGATGAAAAAACGCGAAAATAACCATGAAGGAAGCGTTTTATCGAAAAAAGGACTTCAGATTCGTGTTCAGCACCCCGAAAAACCCCTTAGAGAGTAGGTTTGAAAGCGATTAAACAGAGTTTAATTTTTGAGCAATTTTGATGAAAAAACGCGAAAATAACCATGAAGGAAGCGTTTTATCGAAAAAAGGACTTCAGATTCGTGTTCAGCACCCCGAAAAACCCCTTAGAGAGTAGGTTTGAAAGCGATTAAACAGAGTTAATTTTTGAGCAATTTTGATGAAAAAACGCGAAAATAACCATGAAGGAAGCGTTTTATCGAAAAAAGGACTTCAGATTCGTGTTCAGCACCCCGAAAAACCCCTTAGAGAGTAGGTTTGAAAGCGATTAAACAGAGTTAATTTTTGAGCAATTTTGATGAAAAAACGCGAAAATAACCATGAAGGAAGCGTTTTATCGAAAAAAGGACTTCAGATTCGTGTTCAGCACCCCGAAAAACCCCTTAGAGAGTAGGTTTGAAAGCGATTAAACAGAGTTAATTTTTGAGCAATTTTGATGAAAAAACGCGAAAATAACCATGAAGGAAGCGTTTTATCGAAAAAAGGACTTCAGATTCGTGTTCAGCACCCCGAAAAACCCCTTAGAGAGTAGGTTTGAAAGCGATTAAACAGAGTTAATTTTTGAGCAATTTTGATGAAAAAACGCGAAAATAACCATGAAGGAAGCGTTTTATCGAAAAAAGGACTTCAGATTCGTGTTCAGCACCCCGAAAAACCCCTTAGAGTAGGTTTGAAAGCGATTAAACAGAGTTAATTTTTGAGCAATTTTGATGAAAAAACGCGAAAATAACCATGAAGGAAGCGTTTTATCGAAAAAAGGACTTCAGATTCGTGTTCAGCACCCCGAAAAACCCCTTAGAGAGTAGGTTTGAAAGCGATTAAACAGAGTTAATTTTTGAGCAATTTTGATGAAAAAACGCGAAAATAACCATGAAGGAAGCGTTTTATCGAAAAAAGGACTTCAGATTCGTGTTCAGCACCCCGAAAAACCCCTTAGAGAGTAGGTTTGAAAGCGATTAAACAGAGTTAATTTTTTGAGCAATTTTGATGAAAAAACGCGAAAATAACCATGAAGGAAGCGTTTTATCGAAAAAAGGACTTCAGATTCGTGTTCAGCACCCCGAAAAACCCCTTAGAGAGTAGGTTTGAAAGCGATTAAACAGAGTTAATTTTTGAGCAATTTTGATGAAAAAACGCGAAAATAACCATGAAGGAAGCGTTTTATCGAAAAAAGGACTTCAGATTCGTGTTCAGCACCCCGAAAAACCCCTTAGAGAGTAGGTTTGAAAGCGATTAAACAGAGTTTATTTTTGAGCAATTTTGATGAAAAAACGCGAAAATAACCATGAAGGAAGCGTTTTATCGAAAAAAGGACTTCAGATTCGTGTTCAGCACCCCGAAAAACCCCTTAGAGAGTAGGTTTGAAAGCGATTAAACAGAGTTTATTTTTGAGCAATTTTGATGAAAAAACGCGAAAATAACCATGAAGGAAGCGTTTTATCGAAAAAAGGACTTCAGATTCGTGTTCAGCACCCCGAAAAACCCCTTAGAGAGTAGGTTTGAAAGCGATTAAACAGAGTTTATTTTTGAGCAATTTTGATGAAAAAACGCGAAAATAACCATGAAGGAAGCGTTTTATCGAAAAAAGGACTTCAGATTCGTGTTCAGCACCCCGAAAAACCCCTTAGAGAGTAGGTTTGAAAGCGATTAAACAGAGTTTATTTTTGAGCAATTTTGATGAAAAAACGCGAAAATAACCATGAAGGAAGCGTTTTATCGAAAAAAGGACTTCAGATTCGTGTTCAGCACCCCGAAAAACCCCTTAGAGAGTAGGTTTGAAAGCGATTAAACAGAGTTTATTTTTGAGCAATTTTGATGAAAAAACGCGAAAATAACCATGAAGGAAGCGTTTTATCGAAAAAAGGACTTCAGATTCGTGTTCAGCACCCCGAAAAACCCCTTAGAGAGTAGGTTTGAAAGCGATTAAACAGAGTTTATTTTTGAGCAATTTTGATGAAAAAACGCGAAAATAACCATGAAGGAAGCGTTTTATCGAAAAAAGGACTTCAGATTCGTGTTCAGCACCCCGAAAAACCCCTTAGAGAGTAGGTTTGAAAGCGATTAAACAGAGTTAATTTTTGAGCAATTTTGATGAAAAAACGCGAAAATAACCATGAAGGAAGCGTTTTATCGAAAAAAGGACTTCAGATTCGTGTTCAGCACCCCGAAAAACCCCTTAGAGAGTAGGTTTGAAAGCGATTAAACAGAGTTTATTTTTGAGCAATTTTGATGAAAAAACGCGAAAATAACCATGAAGGAAGCGTTTTATCGAAAAAAGGACTTCAGATTCGTGTTCAGCACCCCGAAAAACCCCTTAGAGAGTAGGTTTGAAAGCGATTAAACAGAGTTTATTTTTGAGCAATTTTGATGAAAAAACGCGAAAATAACCATGAAGGAAGCGTTTTATCGAAAAAAGGACTTCAGATTCGTGTTCAGCACCCCGAAAAACCCCTTAGAGAGTAGGTTTGAAAGCGATTAAACAGAGTTTATTTTTGAGCAATTTTGATGAAAAAACGCGAAAATAACCATGAAGGAAGCGTTTTATCGAAAAAAGGACTTCAGATTCGTGTTCAGCACCCCGAAAAACCCCTTAGAGAGTAGGTTTGAAAGCGATTAAACAGAGTTTATTTTTGAGCAATTTTGATGAAAAAACGCGAAAATAACCATGAAGGAAGCGTTTTATCGAAAAAAGGACTTCAGATTCGTGTTCAGCACCCCGAAAAACCCCTTAGAGAGTAGGTTTGAAAGCGATTAAACAGAGTTTATTTTTGAGCAATTTTGATGAAAAAACGCGAAAATAACCATGAAGGAAGCGTTTTATCGAAAAAAGGACTTCAGATTCGTGTTCAGCACCCCGAAAAACCCCTTAGAGAGTAGGTTTGAAAGCGATTAAACAGAGTTTATTTTTGAGCAATTTTGATGAAAAAACGCGAAAATAACCATGAAGGAAGCGTTTTATCGAAAAAAGGACTTCAGATTCGTGTTCAGCACCCCGAAAAACCCCTTAGAGAGTAGGTTTGAAAGCGATTAAACAGAGTTAATTTTTGAGCAATTTTGATGAAAAAACGCGAAAATAACCATGAAGGAAGCGTTTTATCGAAAAAAGGACTTCAGATTCGTGTTCAGCACCCCGAAAAACCCCTTAGAGAGTAGGTTTGAAAGCGATTAAACAGAGTTTATTTTTGAGCAATTTTGATGAAAAAACGCGAAAATAACCATGAAGGAAGCGTTTTATCGAAAAAAGGACTTCAGATTCGTGTTCAGCACCCCGAAAAACCCCTTAGAGAGTAGGTTTGAAAGCGATTAAACAGAGTTTATTTTTGAGCAATTTTGATGAAAAAACGCGAAAATAACCATGAAGGAAGCGTTTTATCGAAAAAAGGACTTCAGATTCGTGTTCAGCACCCCGAAAAACCCCTTAGAGAGTAGGTTTGAAAGCGATTAAACAGAGTTTATTTTTGAGCAATTTTGATGAAAAAACGCGAAAATAACCATGAAGGAAGCGTTTTATCGAAAAAAGGACTTCAGATTCGTGTTCAGCACCCCGAAAAACCCCTTAGAGAGTAGGTTTGAAAGCGATTAAACAGAGTTAATTTTTGAGCAATTTTGATGAAAAAACGCGAAAATAACCATGAAGGAAGCGTTTTATCGAAAAAAGGACTTCAGATTCGTGTTCAGCACCCCGAAAAACCCCTTAGAGAGTAGGTTTGAAAGCGATTAAACAGAGTTTATTTTTGAGCAATTTTGATGAAAAAACGCGAAAATAACCATGAAGGAAGCGTTTTATCGAAAAAAGGACTTCAGATTCGTGTTCAGCACCCCGAAAAACCCCTTAGAGAGTAGGTTTGAAAGCGATTAAACAGAGTTATTTTTGAGCAATTTTGATGAAAAAACGCGAAAATAACCATGAAGGAAGCGTTTTATCGAAAAAAGGACTTCAGATTCGTGTTCAGCACCCCGAAAAACCCCTTAGAGAGTAGGTTTGAAAGCGATTAAACAGAGTTTATTTTTTGAGCAATTTTGATGAAAAAACGCGAAAATAACCATGAAGGAAGCGTTTTATCGAAAAAAGGACTTCAGATTCGTGTTCAGCACCCCGAAAAACCCCTTAGAGAGTAGGTTTGAAAGCGATTAAACAGAGTTTATTTTTGAGCAATTTTGATGAAAAAACGCGAAAATAACCATGAAGGAAGCGTTTTATCGAAAAAAGGACTTCAGATTCGTGTTCAGCACCCCGAAAAACCCCTTAGAGAGTAGGTTTGAAAGCGATTAAACAGAGTTTATTTTTGAGCAATTTTGATGAAAAAACGCGAAAATAACCATGAAGGAAGCGTTTTATCGAAAAAAGGACTTCAGATTCGTGTTCAGCACCCCGAAAAACCCCTTAGAGAGTAGGTTTGAAAGCGATTAAACAGAGTTTATTTTTGAGCAATTTTGATGAAAAAACGCGAAAATAACCATGAAGGAAGCGTTTTATCGAAAAAAGGACTTCAGATTCGTGTTCAGCACCCCGAAAAACCCCTTAGAGAGTAGGTTTGAAAGCGATTAAACAGAGTTAATTTTTGAGCAATTTTGATGAAAAAACGCGAAAATAACCATGAAGGAAGCGTTTTATCGAAAAAAGGACTTCAGATTCGTGTTCAGCACCCCGAAAAACCCCTTAGAGAGTAGGTTTGAAAGCGATTAAACAGAGTTTATTTTTGAGCAATTTTGATGAAAAAACGCGAAAATAACCATGAAGGAAGCGTTTTATCGAAAAAAGGACTTCAGATTCGTGTTCAGCACCCCGAAAAACCCCTTAGAGAGTAGGTTTGAAAGCGATTAAACAGAGTTAATTTTTGAGCAATTTTGATGAAAAAACGCGAAAATAACCATGAAGGAAGCGTTTTATCGAAAAAAGGACTTCAGATTCGTGTTCAGCACCCCGAAAAACCCCTTAGAGAGTAGGTTTGAAAGCGATTAAACAGAGTTTATTTTTGAGCAATTTTGATGAAAAAACGCGAAAATAACCATGAAGGAAGCGTTTTATCGAAAAAAGGACTTCAGATTCGTGTTCAGCACCCCGAAAAACCCCTTAGAGAGTAGGTTTGAAAGCGATTAAACAGAGTTTATTTTTGAGCAATTTTGATGAAAAAACGCGAAAATAACCATGAAGGAAGCGTTTTATCGAAAAAAGGACTTCAGATTCGTGTTCAGCACCCCGAAAAACCCCTTAGAGAGTAGGTTTGAAAGCGATTAAACAGAGTTTATTTTTGAGCAATTTTGATGAAAAAACGCGAAAATAACCATGAAGGAAGCGTTTTATCGAAAAAAGGACTTCAGATTCGTGTTCAGCACCCCGAAAAACCCCTTAGAGAGTAGGTTTGAAAGCGATTAAACAGAGTTTATTTTTGAGCAATTTTGATGAAAAAACGCGAAAATAACCATGAAGGAAGCGTTTTATCGAAAAAAGGACTTCAGATTCGTGTTCAGCACCCCGAAAAACCCCTTAGAGAGTAGGTTTGAAAGCGATTAAACAGAGTTAATTTTTGAGCAATTTTGATGAAAAAACGCGAAAATAACCATGAAGGAAGCGTTTTATCGAAAAAAGGACTTCAGATTCGTGTTCAGCACCCCGAAAAACCCCTTAGAGAGTAGGTTTGAAAGCGATTAAACAGAGTTTATTTTTGAGCAATTTTGATGAAAAAACGCGAAAATAACCATGAAGGAAGCGTTTTATCGAAAAAAGGACTTCAGATTCGTGTTCAGCACCCCGAAAAACCCCTTAGAGAGTAGGTTTGAAAGCGATTAAACAGAGTTTATTTTTGAGCAATTTTGATGAAAAAACGCGAAAATAACCATGAAGGAAGCGTTTTATCGAAAAAAGGACTTCAGATTCGTGTTCAGCACCCCGAAAAACCCCTTAGAGAGTAGGTTTGAAAGCGATTAAACAGAGTTTATTTTTGAGCAATTTTGATGAAAAAACGCGAAAATAACCATGAAGGAAGCGTTTTATCGAAAAAAGGACTTCAGATTCGTGTTCAGCACCCCGAAAAACCCCTTAGAGAGTAGGTTTGAAAGCGATTAAACAGAGTTAATTTTTGAGCAATTTTGATGAAAAAACGCGAAAATAACCATGAAGGAAGCGTTTTATCGAAAAAAGGACTTCAGATTCGTGTTCAGCACCCCGAAAAACCCCTTAGAGAGTAGGTTTGAAAGCGATTAAACAGAGTTTATTTTTGAGCAATTTTGATGAAAAAACGCGAAAATAACCATGAAGGAAGCGTTTTATCGAAAAAAGGACTTCAGATTCGTGTTCAGCACCCCGAAAAACCCCTTAGAGAGTAGGTTTGAAAGCGATTAAACAGAGTTATTTTTGAGCAATTTTGATGAAAAAACGCGAAAATAACCATGAAGGAAGCGTTTTATCGAAAAAAGGACTTCAGATTCGTGTTCAGCACCCCGAAAAACCCCTTAGAGAGTAGGTTTGAAAGCGATTAAACAGAGTTTATTTTTGAGCAATTTTGATGAAAAAACGCGAAAATAACCATGAAGGAAGCGTTTTATCGAAAAAAGGACTTCAGATTCGTGTTCAGCACCCCGAAAAACCCCTTAGAGAGTAGGTTTGAAAGCGATTAAACAGAGTTTATTTTTGAGCAATTTTGATGAAAAAACGCGAAAATAACCATGAAGGAAGCGTTTTATCGAAAAAAGGACTTCAGATTCGTGTTCAGCACCCCGAAAAACCCCTTAGAGAGTAGGTTTGAAAGCGATTAAACAGAGTTTATTTTTGAGCAATTTTGATGAAAAAACGCGAAAATAACCATGAAGGAAGCGTTTTATCGAAAAAAGGACTTCAGATTCGTGTTCAGCACCCCGAAAAACCCCTTAGAGAGTAGGTTTGAAAGCGATTAAACAGAGTTTATTTTTGAGCAATTTTGATGAAAAAACGCGAAAATAACCATGAAGGAAGCGTTTTATCGAAAAAAGGACTTCAGATTCGTGTTCAGCACCCCGAAAAACCCCTTAGAGAGTAGGTTTGAAAGCGATTAAACAGAGTTTATTTTTGAGCAATTTTGATGAAAAAACGCGAAAATAACCATGAAGGAAGCGTTTTATCGAAAAAAGGACTTCAGATTCGTGTTCAGCACCCCGAAAAACCCCTTAGAGAGTAGGTTTGAAAGCGATTAAACAGAGTTTATTTTTGAGCAATTTTGATGAAAAAACGCGAAAATAACCATGAAGGAAGCGTTTTATCGAAAAAAGGACTTCAGATTCGTGTTCAGCACCCCGAAAAACCCCTTAGAGAGTAGGTTTGAAAGCGATTAAACAGAGTTAATTTTTGAGCAATTTTGATGAAAAAACGCGAAAATAACCATGAAGGAAGCGTTTTATCGAAAAGGACTTCAGATTCGTGTTCAGCACCCCGAAAAACCCCTTAGAGAGTAGGTTTGAAAGCGATTAAACAGAGTTAATTTTTGAGCAATTTTGATGAAAAAACGCGAAAATAACCATGAAGGAAGCGTTTTATCGAAAAAAGGACTTCAGATTCGTGTTCAGCACCCCGAAAAACCCCTTAGAGAGTAGGTTTGAAAGCGATTAAACAGAGTTTATTTTTGAGCAATTTTGATGAAAAAACGCGAAAATAACCATGAAGGAAGCGTTTTATCGAAAAAAGGACTTCAGATTCGTGTTCAGCACCCCGAAAAACCCCTTAGAGAGTAGGTTTGAAAGCGATTAAACAGAGTTAATTTTTGAGCAATTTTGATGAAAAAACGCGAAAATAACCATGAAGGAAGCGTTTTATCGAAAAAAGGACTTCAGATTCGTGTTCAGCACCCCGAAAAACCCCTTAGAGAGTAGGTTTGAAAGCGATTAAACAGAGTTAATTTTTGAGCAATTTTGATGAAAAAACGCGAAAATAACCATGAAGGAAGCGTTTTATCGAAAAAAGGACTTCAGATTCGTGTTCAGCACCCCGAAAAACCCCTTAGAGAGTAGGTTTGAAAGCGATTAAACAGAGTTAATTTTTGAGCAATTTTGATGAAAAAACGCGAAAATAACCATGAAGGAAGCGTTTTATCGAAAAAGGACTTCAGATTCGTGTTCAGCACCCCGAAAAACCCCTTAGAGAGTAGGTTTGAAAGCGATTAAACAGAGTTTATTTTTGAGCAATTTTGATGAAAAAACGCGAAAATAACCATGAAGGAAGCGTTTTATCGAAAAAGGACTTCAGATTCGTGTTCAGCACCCCGAAAAACCCCTTAGAGAGTAGGTTTGAAAGCGATTAAACAGAGTTAATTTTTGAGCAATTTTGATGAAAAAACGCGAAAATAACCATGAAGGAAGCGTTTTATCGAAAAACGGACTTCAGATTCGTGTTCAGCACCCCGAAAAACCCTTAGAGAGTAGGTTTGAAAGCGATTAAACAGAGTTAATTTTTGAGCAATTTTGATGAAAAAACGCGAAAATAACCATGAAGGAAGCGTTTTATCGAAAAAAGGACTTCAGATTCGTGTTCAGCACCCCGAAAAACCCCTTAGAGAGTAGGTTTGAAAGCGATTAAACAGAGTTAATTTTTGAGCAATTTTGATGAAAAAACGCGAAAATAACCATGAAGGAAGCGTTTTATCGAAAAAAGGACTTCAGATTCGTGTTCAGCACCCCGAAAAACCCCTTAGAGAGTAGGTTTGAAAGCGATTAAACAGAGTTAATTTTTGAGCAATTTTGATGAAAAAACGCGAAAATAACCATGAAGGAAGCGTTTTATCGAAAAAAGGACTTCAGATTCGTGTTCAGCACCCCGAAAAACCCCTTAGAGAGTAGGTTTGAAAGCGATTAAACAGAGTTAATTTTTGAGCAATTTTGATGAAAAAACGCGAAAATAACCATGAAGGAAGGTTTTTGATGAAAAAACGCGAAAATTATCGAAAAAAGGACTTCAGATTCGTGTTCAGCACCCCGAAAAACCCCTTAGAGAGTAGGTTTGAAAGCGATTAAACAGAGTTAATTTTTGAGCAATTTTGATGAAAAAACGCGAAAATAACCATGAAGGAAGCGTTTTATCGAAAAAAGGACTTCAGATTCGTGTTCAGCACCCCGAAAAACCCCTTAGAGAGTAGGTTTGAAAGCGATTAAACAGTTTATTTTTGAGCAATTTTGATGAAAAAACGCGAAAATAACCATGAAGGAAGCGTTTTATCAGGAAAAAGGACTTCAGATTCGTGTTCAGCACCCCGAAAAACCCCTTAAAGAGTAGGTTTGAAAGCGATTAAACAGAGTTAATTTTTGAGCAATTTTGATGAAAAAACGCGAAAATAACCATAAAGGAAGCGTTTTATCGAAAAAAGGACTTCAGATTCGTGTTTAGCACCCCGAAAAACCCCTTAGAGAGTAGGTTTGAAAGGGATTAAACAGAGTTTATTTTTGAGCATTTTTTATGAAAAATCGCGAAAATAACCATGAAGGAAGCATTTTATCGAAAAAAGGACTTCAGATTCGTGTTCAGCACCCCGAAAAACCCCTTAGAGAGTAGGTTTGAAAGCGATTAAACAGAGTTTATTTTTGAGGAAAAACCGCGAAAATAACCATGAAGGAAGCGTTTTATCGAAAAACGGACTTCAGATTCGTGTTCAGCACCCCGAAAAACCCCTTAGCGAGTAGGTTTGAAAGCGATTAAACAGAGTTTATTTTTGAGCAATTTTGATGAAAAAACGCTGCAAATTCTTTCACTGGGGTTTATTATTCAATTGGCTTGCGTTCATGATTTGAATTTCTACTAAGCTTTTGAGTGTGCGCGTTTCACAGGATAGAGTGATTATTGAATTTCAGGAGATATGCATGGAGCCCGTAAATCTGTTCTCAACCAAAATACCTATTTGGATTGTTCAGCTGATCATATTTGTGTGCCTCCTGAAATTCAATAATCACTCTATCACCTGTGAAACACGCACACTCAAAAGCTTAGTAGAAATTCAAATCATGAACGCAAGCCAATTGAATAATAAACCCCAGTGAAAGAATTTGCAGCGTTTTAATAGAAAATCATGTTTAACCCTACCTAAAATTAAAGGAAATGGGCTCACTCCCATATTCGAGTTGAGGGCGCTTGGAACGGCCAGATGGGAAACTGCCAGTTATCAAGAAGGCGATAACAGAACTCGAAAAACGCAAATCTTGGCCGCATTAATCATGCCATAAATCGGGAATGGTTTGACCTACAGACCTGGGAAGGGGCTCATTCGATTCCTCATGGAAAGTTCTACAAAACAAGTCCACATTTAGGCCGCCTTGATGTTTTTTGAGGTTTTTAGGGATTTTACAAAACTTTGACAACCCTTAAATGGCACTTCAATTTGAGTTAGAAAGCTGGCTAAAGAATTGGGGCGTTGTCGGACCAACATGGATTTTTCCTGAAAATTTCAGATGTTTTGGTCCAGCCGTTTGGGAAAAACGCGTAACGGCATGACGGAAGCGTTTTATCGGCGTACGGCGTACGTGTTCAGACGGACGGAAAATTTCTTACCCCTTAGGATTCCAGTACCCTTTGAAACGTAAACCATTTATTTTTGAAATTTTGATGAAGAAATTTTTTTTTCGAAGGAAGGTTTTATTATTGAAAAAAGGACTTCAGATTCGTGTTCAGCACCCCGAAAAACCCCTTAGAGAGTAGGTTTGAAAGCGATTAAACAGAGTTAATTTTTGAGCAATTTTGATGAAAAAACGCGAAAATAACCATGAAGGAAGCGTTTTATCGAAAAAAGGACTTCAGATTCGTGTTCAGCACCCCGAAAAACCCCTTAGAGAGTAGGTTTGAAAGCGATTAAACAGAGTTTATTTTTGAGCAATTTTGATGAAAAAACGCGAAAATAACCATGAAGGAAGCGTTTTATCGAAAAAAGGACTTCAGATTCGTGTTCAGCACCCCGAAAAACCCCTTAGAGAGTAGGTTTGAAAGCGATTAAACAGAGTTTATTTTTGAGCAATTTTGATGAAAAAACGCGAAAATAACCATGAAGGAAGCGTTTTATCGAAAAAAGGACTTCAGATTCGTGTTCAGCACCCCGAAAAACCCCTTAGAGAGTAGGTTTGAAAGCGATTAAACAGAGTTTATTTTTGAGCAATTTTGATGAAAAAACGCGAAAATAACCATGAAGGAAGCGTTTTATCGAAAAAAGGACTTCAGATTCGTGTTCAGCACCCCGAAAAACCCCTTAGAGAGTAGGTTTGAAAGCGATTAAACAGAGTTTATTTTTGAGCAATTTTGATGAAAAAACGCGAAAATAACCATGAAGGAAGCGTTTTATCGAAAAAAGGACTTCAGATTCGTGTTCAGCACCCCGAAAAACCCCTTAGAGAGTAGGTTTGAAAGCGATTAAACAGAGTTTATTTTTGAGCAATTTTGATGAAAAAACGCGAAAATAACCATGAAGGAAGCATTTTATCGAAAAAAAGACTTCAGATTCGTGTTCAGCACCCCGAAAAACCCCTTAGAGAGTAGGTTTGAAAGCGATTAAACAGAGTTTATTTTTGAGCAAT
Source organism: Creontiades dilutus (assembly GCA_031894815.1). Classification (NCBI taxonomy): domain Eukaryota; kingdom Metazoa; phylum Arthropoda; class Insecta; order Hemiptera; family Miridae; genus Creontiades; species Creontiades dilutus. Next base: position 1,833 of record JAVIWC010000439.1, on the reverse strand, counting down.
TTTGATGAAAAAACGCGAAAATAACCATGAAGGAAGCGTTTTATCGAAAAAAGGACTTCAGATTCGTGTTCAGCACCCCGAAAAACCCCTTAGAGAGTAGGTTTGAAAGCGATTAAACAGAGTTTATTTTTGAGCAATTTTGATGAAAAAACGCGAAAATAACCATGAAGGAAGCGTTTTATCGAAAAAAGGACTTCAGATTCGTGTTCAGCACCCCGAAAAACCCCTTAGAGAGTAGGTTTGAAAGCGATTAAACAGAGTTTATTTTTGAGCAATTTTGATGAAAAAACGCGAAAATAACCATGAAGGAAGCGTTTTATCGAAAAAAGGACTTCAGATTCGTGTTCAGCACCCCGAAAAACCCCTTAGAGAGTAGGTTTGAAAGCGATTAAACAGAGTTAATTTTTGAGCAATTTTGATGAAAAAACGCGAAAATAACCATGAAGGAAGCGTTTTATCGAAAAAGGACTTCAGATTCGTGTTCAGCACCCCGAAAAACCCCTTAGAGAGTAGGTTTGAAAGCGATTAAACAGAGTTTATTTTTGAGCAATTTTGATGAAAAAACGCGAAAATAACCATGAAGGAAGCGTTTTATCGAAAAAAGGACTTCAGATTCGTGTTCAGCACCCCGAAAAACCCCTTAGAGAGTAGGTTTGAAAGCGATTAAACAGAGTTATTTTTGAGCAATTTTGATGAAAAAACGCGAAAATAACCATGAAGGAAGCGTTTTATCGAAAAAAGGACTTCAGATTCGTGTTCAGCACCCCGAAAAACCCCTTAGAGAGTAGGTTTGAAAGCGATTAAACAGAGTTTATTTTTGAGCAATTTTGATGAAAAAACGCGAAAATAACCATGAAGGAAGCGTTTTATCGAAAAAAGGACTTCAGATTCGTGTTCAGCACCCCGAAAAACCCCTTAGAGAGTAGGTTTGAAAGCGATTAAACAGAGTTAATTTTTGAGCAATTTTGATGAAAAAACGCGAAAATAACCATGAAGGAAGCGTTTTATCGAAAAAAGGACTTCAGATTCGTGTTCAGCACCCCGAAAAACCCCTTAGAGAGTAGGTTTGAAAGCGATTAAACAGAGTTTATTTTTGAGCAATTTTGATGAAAAAACGCGAAAATAACCATGAAGGAAGCGTTTTATCGAAAAAAGGACTTCAGATTCGTGTTCAGCACCCCGAAAAACCCCTTAGAGAGTAGGTTTGAAAGCGATTAAACAGAGTTTATTTTTGAGCAATTTTGATGAAAAAACGCGAAAATAACCATGAAGGAAGCGTTTTATCGAAAAAAGGACTTCAGATTCGTGTTCAGCACCCCGAAAAACCCCTTAGAGAGTAGGTTTGAAAGCGATTAAACAGAGTTAATTTTTGAGCAATTTTGATGAAAAAACGCGAAAATAACCATGAAGGAAGCGTTTTATCGAAAAAAGGACTTCAGATTCGTGTTCAGCACCCCGAAAAACCCCTTAGAGAGTAGGTTTGAAAGCGATTAAACAGAGTTTATTTTTGAGCAATTTTGATGAAAAAACGCGAAAATAACCATGAAGGAAGCGTTTTATCGAAAAAAGGACTTCAGATTCGTGTTCAGCACCCCGAAAAACCCCTTAGAGAGTAGGTTTGAAAGCGATTAAACAGAGTTTATTTTTGAGCAATTTTGATGAAAAAACGCGAAAATAACCATGAAGGAAGCGTTTTATCGAAAAAAGGACTTCATATTCGTGTTCAGCACCCCGAAAAACCCCTTAGAGAGTAGGTTTGAAAGCGATTAAACAGAGTTAATTTTTGAGCAATTTTGATGAAAAAACGCGAAAATAACCAGGAAGGAAGCGTTT
>JAVIWC010000438.1:0-17438 GCA_031894815.1 Creontiades dilutus | reverse complement strand
ACATGAATTTTTCAAATTTTACAACGTATGAAGCTGATATCTGAGGAAAAACGTGTACTTATTTGGACCGACAAAACCACGTTTTTTTGTATTGAACACAGTTTTTCTCCCAAAACTTCCCTACAAATATTTTTTTTAAATTATACTGTTAGAAAGCTGACAGTTTGAGGAAGTTTTTCCTGAAGAGTGCCCGACGATACCTTTATTAATTATAGGCAAACAATTAGCTTGAAAAATGGTAATTTCTGAAATAATTTTAAAATTTAGACTTTGGCCTATTTTTTTACCAATTAAAAACACATACAAAAATTGCGTTTTCCATTAAACGATTAGTAAATTCTACCAAATAGGTAGAACCTTTTTAAACATCCATCTTTCAACAAGGGGGGGCTTAATAATTGGTACTTCACAACCATAAGCAACCCGGAAGCATCAAATTTTATCACAGAATACATTTTTTTTCTGTTAATAACACACGATCACGGAAACACGGTAACATAAATAGAGGGCAAAGATGAGAAAACAAAGGATCATACAGGGATAACACTTCTTCTTCTCCTTCTTCTTCTAGGGGGAACGGCGTACATGGATGCTAACGTGAGGGCTCTCGACAAGTTTAGTATAGTAACAGGTAAATTCTTATTTCGCTAGCCAATCAAAGAGCGTCTTCGAGATGATGTCACAAGAAGGTAGATTCGAATCGACTGTTTTTCGCCTTTGTATTTTGTGAGGGGATAAACAATTTAATCGGTCATTTTGTTTCATAACAACTTTTTTACTACTTGACCTATCTATATGAAATTTTCTTGAAATTTTTTTCAGTTGAAATTTTAGAGAGATAGGTCAAGTGGTGAAAATCAATCAGTTAATGCGGTACCTACCCAACAATGTTATAGTAGTCTTCCAAACAGATGTCATTACACCAAGAGACCGATTATAAAACTAATCTACGATCGGAAGTGTCCCTTACTAATTTCTTCACTCCACCAAAAAATAGAGTTTTTTCAACTGTAAGATTTTTTTTTTTTTTTTGTACGTTTGACCATACGTCACTATTAACGGCTCGACTCATCGGATACAATGAATATTATAATTGATAATTCCGTTTTGGAAGAAGCGGTGAGCTTTCTATTTTCTTATGACAAAACAGCAAAGGAGTTGCAAATTTTGTACCTAGTTCGTACTGAAGGTCAAAAAAGACAACATGAAATCAGGCAATTTTAATTATTATGGCCTGTGTACTTAAAAGATATTTTGTTTTATGATTAGGGAGATAGAAAATGATTTAACGCTCTTTCCAATGATATAATCAATTTCGATTTTCCCCTGTGTCCAGAGGGAATTAGAGTAATTTACCATCGAAAAACCGCAAAAAATCCGATTATTGAAAAAACACGATTTTTAGCAGAGTAAAACAAACCCGAAGAGTCACTTTTGAGAAGAATTACCCAATTTTAGAATTGATCCTTTGAAGGAATGTCATCTGTCTGGTTGATCCCATCAGTGTAGCTGTTGAACATTTATTTCACTTTTCGACTTTTGTATGCAGCTGGTGAAATCACTAGAATAGAAGATATTCATGAAGAGGTGAAGCCAGTGGAGGCTACAGAAATTTGCAATGTCGTCTTCGATGATTAGACGTTCCACTGTTCCCCACTCCAAGAGTCTGCCGTCACTGAAGCAGAGCACACTGGTAAATGGAATGGAATGACTCACTTTGAGGACTCCTAAAACATTCTGAGAGAGAGAGTCTCATTCTGTTTCTAAAAATTCTTATCCATATTCACCTGGAGGTAGGTAGCAAAACAGAAGGCTACATGAACCTTTTCAGCACAATGGGGGACAACTTCATTATGGGAGGTGACATCAATGCAAAACACAAATACTGGGGTTCAAGGGTTCGCAACCCAAAAGGCATACAACTGTTTCAAGCTGGACGAGAAGTGAATTGTAATTTTCACTCAGGAGAAGGACCGACATACTGGCCAACAGACATGAATAAATTGCCGGATCTCTTGTACTTCTTCGTAGTAAAAGGGGTCTCAGGCAACTACTTGCACACTGAAGACAGTGATGGTCTAAACTCTGATCACCCTCCTGTGATCATGACAGTGTGCAATTCGGTAATTCTAAGAGACGAAGCGCCAAAACTGACTAATAAGCTCACTAACTGGGAGCCTTTTCGAGAAAAAATGTCAGAAAATATAAATCTAAATGTACCAATCAGAGAACCAAACCAATTGGAGAGAGAGGTAGAAACCCTAAGCAAAAACATCTAAGAGGCATGCTGGTCAAGCACTCCGATAAATCGAAAGAAACCCATCTACCACGCCAACTACCCAATCCAAGTGAGGGAATTGGTGCAGGCCAAAAGAAAAGCAAGGAGGAATAGGAAAAGGTTCCATTCTGCTGAAAAAGAGAAAGCTAAACGCATAATACGCTGAGGTGAAAGCCCTGAACAGAGAAAATGAAGAAGAAGATCACTCGCTGTACAGAGCCTTTAAGGGGCTAAAGCGGCCAAAAGCACCAGTACCACCAATTAAAAGAGAAGATGGGTACTGGGCGAGAAGTGCAGCAGAAAAAGCAGAGTTGTTTGCGAACCACCTAGATGAAACATTCACCCTTTTTCCCAGACAAACAGCAGATGAGGATGCCACTATGAGAACTAATTCAGACGAACTATAAATCCAGCCTGTTACCATCACCATTACCAAAGAAAGCTCCAGGATATGATCTGATCACTGGGAAAATTCTAAAAGAACTGCCTGAATAAGGTTTGAAAAAACTCTCATTTATAATAAATGCATCCTTTAGGCTGCACTATGTTCCGCAGAAATGGTAAGTGGTGGGTAATAATGGTAGCCAAACCAGGTAAACCAATACACGATATCCTATCTCTCTCTTACCAATCATCGCCAAGCTCTTCGAGAAGCTCCTTTTAAAGAGTTTAAAACCAATAATCTAGGATAGAAATCTAATCCTTGATCATCAAATCGGATTCAGAGAGCAACATTCCACAATAGACCAAGTACATCGGATCACCAGTACGATAGAGAAATGTTTCGAAGAGAAGTCAATATGCTCAACAGTGTTCTTGGATGTCTCTCAATCACTTGACAAAGTTTGGCAAAGGAAGAAAAAGAAGAAAATACATGTGTTTGAAATTCGATGAAAAAAAATAATGAATAAATACATGAAATGACTTTGGGCTATGCCCGTCTGCCAGAGTTCAAATTAGTCGATTACTACTATAATTTATTTGCATCAATATATATACATCGCTTCTCTATGCTGTTATTATTGTATAGGTAACTAGCAGCACAGAACTTAGCAAGTGGTAGCCAGTTGATTCCGTTTAGCATACTTATGATGGCGTCAAATGGGAGTTTTTTCCCTCCAAAACTCGCTGCTCTAAATTCACCCAGAACAGAGCAGTCCGCCAAAAAATGCAGAATGTCCTCTGGCACACCCTCATCTATGATCGATAGAGTGAACATGTTTGGTTCACAGCTGGTGAATATGGCCGGGCATTAAGTTTCAGAAGGTCACCTCGGACCCTACATACCCACCTGAGCACGAACAATGATGCTTTCTGAGTCTTGGTGGTCAGGTCAATGCTCCTCACGTCGTGATCCAGTAGACGGTATATCCTGTCCTGGGAGGCAAGAGCCTTGGCTATGGTGTCTGCCATCCAGACATCCCTGATCTTCATCTGCAGTGTATCAAGGTATTTATTCAGAACTCCACTGTGTTCGAATGTGAGCTCATAGGCACAAGCATGCTTTTCACATAAATTCATAAGAGCCCTACGTTTGAAAACCTGGCGGGCAACCATCTCCCCAGCCACCACGCGCGGATAACGATGCGCTGGCATACATGCCACTTTCTTTAGATCTTGAAGATACTTGAAGGAGCTTCTATCAAAGTTGAGAAAGGAACTCCCCACCCAATATTACAGAACTCTGGAGTTAAACATGAAGATGAATGCTCTAACCTACGAGAAATAAAAGCAGGCATTCCCCAGGGAAGCGTGCTGGGGCCTGTACTCTATCCACTATACACAAGGGACATCCTAAAACCAACAGAAGCTGTCACAGCAACATTTGCTGATGGCACAGCAATCCTGGCCAGTGGTGCTACCGTAGAGGGATCAACGAGAAAGCTGCAGCAATCAGTGAACAGCATCTATCAGTGGACCAAAAAATGGAGAATAAAACTCAACGAGACTAAGTCGGCACTCATCAACTTCACCTATAGAGAGATTGCCCCAATACCTCTAATGATAAACTCTTAAATTGTCCCGTACGTATTTACAAGGTGTTTATAGCACCTTGCACTCCGCTGGAAAGAACATATCAAGAAAAAACAGAAAGAAATAGACCTAAAATTCAGAAATATGTATTGGCCTATGGCTGCCCTCTATGGGGCTGCACTAAGAAAACTAACCTCAAAATTATCCACACAACGCAAAACAAAATACCTTTTTCAATGCTAGGCTATGTTGTTAAGAGTTGAGCAGTGGACCATGAAAACCGTCTCCACAAACAGGTAAAAGTCGAAGTATTGAGCCTCCTGGACAACAGCGGTGATATATGTAGACTGAAAAGGATCAAACCCATGAACCCAGTTACAGCTCAGTGCAATGATGTGACGAGTGGTTGTAGGTGGTTATCTATTTGCCACAAAACGCTAATATAAGTGATAAAATGAAGTTACTGTATGTGTATGCGGTTGTAACAATAAAAATTATATAAAAAAACGTCTGCCAAGTGGGTGTGGCACATAGCTTCCTCGTATCTATAACATGACTGTATAGATCATTGAAAATTATTATTGACTGAAGAACTTCGTTCAATTAGGCGAAGTAAATATTGAATTAGGGTAAATTTATTGTTATGCAGGAGCATGACTTGAGAAAATAAAGTTAGGCTTGTTCAACTATTGAACAAACTATAAAATATACCTAATAAGTCCGAACAATCCCTGAAAATTTCATCGAAATTGGTCAAGAACTCCCTGAGTTATGCGCGTAACAAGGATTTCACGTTCGCGCATGTGCAGAGGCTCCTACTATTCCGGGGGTCATGAAACTTATAGGGGACCATCTACACATCAAACCGAACAATTCCTGAGAATTTCATCGAAATTGGTCGGGAACTCCCGGAGTTATGCACGTAACAAGGATTGATCCGGGGGTCATGAAACCTATAGGGGACCATCTACAGCCCAACCCGTACAATCCCTGAAAATTTCATCAAAATCGGACTATAACTTCGTGTAGTTTTGCCCGTAACAAGGATTTGCAGACAGACACGGAACCAAAATTGTTCAGAAAGGTCTAAAACGCAAAATGCGAGTGGAATTTTTGATTTTGGAGACAAACAAATTTCCACATTCCGAAAGTGAAAACAATGCTTCCACTACCTTAGTAGACTCGGAAGCAAAACTAACTGCAATGTTCCCCGCAAATTCAATGAGCTACGTATCAATCTACCATCGAATGTACAATTGGCTTCCTAGGCATCATTGGAGGGTGGAGTATCGTTTTTCATATAAGCAGGAAATAGGTACCTAATCATCTGTTGTCTTTTGCACCTGTGGTAAATTTACCGTGATCCAATGGGACCGTTGTAAATTCACCGATTTCACGGCCTGATACACGACTCGATTTTATTTATTTATTTTATTTTATATTTTTTTTTTTTTTTTTTTTTTTTTGTTTGTTGGAAAGTCGGTAATAAAGTAATAATGTCGTTGAAATTGGCGTAAATCTTACCTTAGGACCACATACTCAACTCGATCTTTTATGATAGAAGAATAGAAAGTAAGTCTGATATTTCGAATGTATTCTTGATCACAGATTTGGAGAGAAATAAATTTCTTGCATTTGGGAATATTGTAACCATGGCTTGGTTGATAGTTGTTTCGATTCTTGGATTTCAGTCGTTCAAGTTGAGGCCAGGTGTTCGATTTGCTCCAAGTAACAATCTATGGGCTCTTTCGGATTGCTGGAGCAATCTATCATTAGCCCCATCCGGAAGCTTTTTCAACACTTTAACGCCAAAGCACTGGTCAAATGTTGCGTCATGGGATGATGCGTGAGCTTTAACTGGGAGTGGGCGGCTTTGGTTTACAGATGCCCTATGATTGTTCATCCGCAAATTGAGGGTCGTTGCTTTACCGACGTAGAATGCTTCGGTGCACTTCTTGCAAACTAGTTGGTAAATACACTTTTTGGACTGGCACTCTGCTGAACCTCGACACTTATAAGTGTACGTGGTGTTTGCAGAGGAGAAGTCTGGACCCTCAATTACCAAAGCACACAGTTTGCACCTTGCGCGTTGACATGGGCGTAGGCCTTGTTGGTGCAACTCCGAAGACGGCAACCGAGGATGGCGATGCGAAAGGATCTCCCCCATGTTTTTTCCTTGCCTAAAAGTCACTCGAGGTTTTTCGGTGAACACATCAAGTGTTTGTGAACTCGAGGACAAGATAGGGTGCAGTTCACGGAGGATGCCATTTAGCTTCTGTAGCCCAAAGAAAAAGGTTGTGACCAATGGAACGTGGTTTGTGTGTGCTGCTTGTTTCTGTTGGTATGTGACGTGTGCTGGAACCATTCTGTCTGTTAACAATTTTGCTGGGTAACCCTTCTCTCTCAGCTTACCTCGAACAGACGAAAGGTAACCATCTAGCTTCTCTCGCTTGTTGCAAACTCGATGGCCTCTAATTGACAGGGATCTTGGGATTGAACGCTTGGTATGAGGGGGTGGCAACTATCATAGTGCAGGTATACCTGCTTGTTAGTAGGTTTGACGTGCACTGCTGTTGTGAACACCCCTTCCTCCAGTGTAACGTCCACATCGAGAAAGATTGCATGGGATGCTGAGAAAGACCAGGTAAATGTCACTGAATACTTGGAATTGAGTTCGCTTAAAAACAGTTGCAGTTCCTCTTGACCATGCGTCCATATAAGAAAAATATCATCTATGAAACGCTTCCATAGAAGTGGGGTCTTCTCCCTGTTTGATAAAAAGTTGTTCTCCAGGTTGGCCATAAACAGATTAGCATACGACGGCGCCATACGAGTCCCCATAGCAGTTCCTCTCTTCTGAAGGTATGGTTGGTTGCCAAATTTGAAAACATTCATCGTTAAAACATATTCAGCCAACTTCACCAAAAAGCCTGTGGACGGTGTGTGTGGTTCAGGACGCTCTTCAAGAAATTGGGTTAGGGCATTTAACCCCTCGTTATGTGGAATTTCGGTGTAGAGCGAATTTACGTCAATTGTTGCCAGAATAACGTTTGAAGGACATGTTGTATCTCGAAGTATAGTGAGGAAGTGTTCTGTATCCTTGACATAGGAAGGTTGGCTTTGCACGATTGGTTGGAGGTATGAATCAACGTAGGCCGATATCCTTTCAGTAACACAACCAAAACTTGCGACAATTGGACGGCCTGGCGGGGGATGGTCGGGGAGAGAATAAGGCTTGTGAATTTTGGGGAGAAGGTAGAAGTCAGGGCATTTTGCGTCTTCAGGAACGAGTGTCTCAATGTCCCTAGAGCTTAATCCCTCACTTCTGCCCATTCGTTTAATGTACCTTCTAAGTTCAGCTGCCAATTTTTGAGTGGGGTCTGTAGCCAGACGTTCATAGAACCTCGTATCGCTTAATTGGCGTGATACCTCAAGATCATAATCAGAGCTATTCATGATCACAACTGTTGAGCCCTTATCTGCTGGCATGATCTTGATGCTTTCATCAGATTTCAAAGACTTCAAGGCAATGCGTTCAGCTGGAGTCAAGTTATTCCTAGGAGTGAGAGAGCTAAGAAAAGAGGCACTTGACGTACGTAGCAAAAGTTGTGAGATATACTGCTCTAGGGGGTGGGAAGCTGGTAATCTTGATTCAGGAGAGAGTTTTGGATCAAAGTTCGAGGGAGGTTTAAACTTTTGTAGAGAAGGATGTATTTCTTCACTGGTGCTTGCATCAGGGTTGTTGTGCCAGTAGTACTTCAGTCGAAGGCGCCAGCAGTACTCTTGTATATCTTCGTGAAGCTTTATATGGTCTGGATGAGGTGTAGGAGTGAAAGTTAACCCTTTTTGAAGTAAACCTGTTTCATCAGCAGTGAGTACGAAGATAACTATTAAATGGATATTCTCCAATGCTTCCAATTTCTCCCTCTTCCAGGTCTCCGGAATCCATAATTAATGAACACTGACACTTTAACTGAACAACTAGGTTTATTAACTAATAACTGATATTTTAATAACTGATATTTTAATGGATGTAGAATAGGTATAGGGCGAACTCCCTCAAGACACAGCGACCAATATTATAACGATATGAATGTCCTTTCACGCTCGCATACGGACAGACTGCCCTCTTTCGAAGGGTACTTCAGGTATATGGTAAACTGGGTCTGGGGGTGGACGCCGGGGCCATTATGACCGGCTATGGAGGTGGTTCCCCGACACGACCATCCTGACGACGCGAGACGTCCTCGGCCGCGGTAAGACCTAGAACAGAGGCAGATGGGGATCGGCGGCAGTATGATGAAAAATAAACCATTCGGCCATCCGGCACTACAATGGCAAGAATATTGAAGAAATTCATAAATTAAATAAGATTAAAATGTGAGCAAGGAGCAAGACATCTGCGTGAGCAGGGAGCTGCATGAGCATAGACATAAAAATGAAATGGCACTAAATTACTGAATTGCTCAATAACTTAGAAATTGAATTGCACAATGGCATAAAAATTGAATTGCAAACAGGCATGGAAATTGAATTTGCACAGAGGCATAGAAATTGAATTGCACAGAGGCATAGAAATTGAATTGCACAGAGGCATAGAAATTGAATTGCACAGAGGCATAGAAATTGAATTGATTGAATTGCACAGGCATAGGAATTGAATTGCACAGAGGCATAGACATTGGATGGCACAATGGCACAGAGATAATGGTATTGGGAATTCGGTAATGGGATATTATAATCCCTGCAGAATAATGCAGTCCCCATGATTGGCAGACCGACTGATATAGCGTACGATGACGCTTGTAGATAAATTGGAAAGAAGGATGGATGGGCGCACACCAGCTGTACTACGACTTACCGTCAGAACGCTGCGCGACTGCTAGGCGATTGCCACTTGGGAGGGTATGATGAATTTCTCAAGGAATTACGTGATGTGAAATTCACGTCCAGTAGGTCTTAACATACACTACCGCATGAAAACAATCACAGGCTTATAATGGCATAGACGGTGAGGTTTAGCGAATACAGGCAAACGACTTACGGTGCTCATCGGACTTACGGTGCGAAATACCCATAACGCATCTCCAAACACGTCATGCTAAAGCAGGGAGAGGAATATGACGCAACCGTCAAGTAGAAAGAAGAATAAAAGATTGAAAAGAAGAGAAAATTGCCTCAAATGGAATTAACTCACATGCCATCTAAATGATTATGGCGATTTAATCGCACAAGGTCGCTGGATATGTCAATAATGATAAATGTCAAATAGATCAATTGTGATATAATGAAAATAATGACGTTGCTCAATGCTCATGTTTGAATAACAAACAAAAATCACAGTTCTGTATTTTTTTACAGAATGTAGAGGGAGGTATTTATGACGCTCAATTAGTATCATTTTCGGAGTCGTCAGATGAAGAAATAGCATCATTAAATTGATCATCTGGCACCTTCCGAATGCGATCGTGTGGGTATTGATAGGTGCGATTTGTAGTCAATGATTTGATTAAGTATCTATCATTAGGAAGAACTTTTATAATTTGGAATGGCCCTTTGAATTTAGGACCCAATTTTAATTCATTTCGAGGTTCATTTTGTAATAGAACCATATCATTAATGGACAAATGTTTAATTCTAGCTTTGGTCTTGTCAAATTTTTCTTTTAAATATTCAGCTTGATTTTTCATATTCAAAGATGCATTTTCACGAATCGTATCACGATTCACAACGGTAGGTTCAATCAAATCATTAGCTGGAATTACAACATTAGTTGGTTTAGCAACTTTTCCAATAAGTAACTCAAGGGGAGAGGATCGTGTAACACGATTTATGGTACAATTGATAGAAAGCTGTATGTCTGGGATGGCGTCTTGCCAAGTTCTTTCACCAAGCTCGGTGGCAGTCAGCAAATTATTTAAAACAGACATAACCCTTTCTACCTGGCCATTAGCGCGAGATGCGCCTGTCGCTATCAAGTGAAGTTCTATTTGATTTTGAGAACAATAGTTTTTCAACTCAGAGCTCGTGAAACATCGACCTTGATCGGCTACAATTCGACTAGGTACTCCAAATAATGAAATAGTTTTACGCAAAGCCATAATTACATTTTTGCTATCTAAATTACGGGTATGATGTAACAACACATACTTCGTGAAAGCACAAATAGTCACAATAAGGTATTCTTTTACATCTGATTTACCACTGAGTTTTCCCGAAATATCCATGTGAACTGTATGAAATGGAATCGGAGTCTTTGGAATTGGATGAAGTTGGATTTGAGTTTTACCTGATTTAGTTTTCGCAACTTTGCAAGTAAGACAATTTTCAACGAATTTCCGGACAAATTTGGTCATACTGGGAAACCAGTAAAAATCTGATATTTTCTCAAGCGTCTTTTCATGACCGACGTGAGATAAAGATTCATGAAAACTATTGACAAGGGACCATCGGAATTTACGGGGAGCTATAGGTACACATCTCGTTCTACCATCCCTTTGAAATTTTCGAAACAACACTCCAGATCGTAGGTCGTAAGTATTACGAACCGTTTCGGGTAGGTCGTCACGTTCGTATTGTTGAACTAGCTTCATGATTTCGGGATCCTGACGTTGTCCTGCTAACAACCAATTTTCAGGTAGCGTGGTAAGATCTACTTGAAAGTGTTTAAAAGTGGAATTTCCTGGTTGTTGACGCGTGGAACTTCCCGATTCTTTACCTGCTAAGAGGAAAGGGCTGCTTGCCGCACTTGCAGGTTCACAAGTCTCCACCCCTTTGTTCAAATAACTGGCATTGTGCGTCGGAAGGGATTTCGTTACCTCTGGGGTCATTGAAATAACTTTCAAGGACTCAGGCTCGAAATACTGCGCAACATTTTCCACGGGATGACGGGAAAGAAAGTCTACGTGTTGCATTCGAGCTGAGGGCCGGTATATTATGTTAAAATCGTAGGTTTGTAAAACTGACCACCAGCGATGAACTCTATTATTGAGGGATTGTTTTAAATAACTATCTTTTAACGATTTGCAATCTGTCACAACGGTGAAATGATGGGGTTGGATTAAGCTATGAAAATGTTGAATCGATAGAAGGACACCCAAGGTCTCATTTTCGTAGCTATGATAACGACTCTGCGCGGGGGTGGCTCGTTTACTGTAGTAAGCCACTACTCGCGGTTTGTCGTCTACGATATGTAATAAAATTCCTGCGTATCCTAAACTACTAGAATCGCAATGAAGCTGAATGGGGTATTCAGGGTTAAAAATCATGAGAACAGGTTCGTTAGTAAGATGAGAAATTAAAGTCTGCCGCGCCTTTTCGTGTTCTTCTGTCCATGCGACTTTACCTTTAGGATTTATTTTATTACTCAATAGTTTGTATAAAGGTCCGGCAATTAATGAAAAATTCGGGATATATTGCCGAAAGTACGAAGCCAGTCCTATAAACTGTCTCAATGAAGTAATAGAATGAGGTGGTGGCTGATTGATGAGAGCGTCAATTTTTCTAGTATTTGGCCGTACTTCGCCATTACAAACATCATAACCAAGATAATGGACTTTATTGACCACAAATGAGCATTTAGTCGGATTAATAGAAAACCCTGCTTGTGTTAACACCGATAGTACATGTTCCAATCGTTCAATAGCTTGATCAATTGATGTGGCGCAAATCAATACATCATCAATGAACACAACACAGTAATCGTTTACTAGAGATCCCAAAGCGTTAGTCAAAACACGAGTATAAACACTACTGGCGTTACGGACTCCGAATGGCATACAAAGAAATTCGTAAGAGCCTTCAGTAGTAACGAACGCAGTTTTTTCAATAGTGTCTTGATGATTATTCACCTGGTAATATCCACTAGCCATGTCAATTGAAGAAAACCACGTTACTCCCGCTAATCGGGCTATTTGATCCCTAATAAGAGGCAGAGGCCAGGATTCAGGAACCGTATTCCTATTCAGTTCCCTATAATCGCAACACATCCTAATTTTACCATTTTTCTTGGGGACCAATAAAATCGGAGTAGCGAATGGGGATTTACTGGGTCTTATAATTTTAGCAGCTAAAAGTTCAGATATGTGCTTACGCACAAATTCTTTCTCAGCCGGCGCAAGGGGGTAGGGTCGCCGTCGAACTACTTTAGAGGGGTCGATAAGTCGAATTTGAAATTCTTCACCTTTCACTCTAGTAAGTGGTAAACCGTCAGTACAAGAATCCTTAAATTTCAGTAATCTCGAAATTAAATCATCTTTCATATTTCCTTCCAAATCCGTAACAATATTATCGAAAGGGCCTTGAGAATTATTGTCAACTAATTTGTTTTTGCCATGTCGAGAATGAGCAAACGTTATGCCATCAGTTTGCGAAGCATGAAGAATATTGGCATGCAGATTTAAATTAGAAGGAATATCAGCAATAATTTTGTCAGAAACAGCTTCTGGTGCATCAGTTCCCAAAATAGATGAATTTGAATTATTTTGCTTATCAACAGAAGAATCTTTCGAAATTGACAATTTCCTTTTGTCAGCATAATTTAAGAAAAACTCACAACTATCAGCAGTCATTATTACTTTCAATCCCGAGGCTAAAATTTCTCGGCCAATGATTATATCTGAAGTAATTGAATCGTCAGGCACAACATGAAAGCAAACATTTAGTTCGATTTCATTAATCGAAATTTCTGCAATTAATTGAGTTTTACAAATCATTTTAGAAAAACCGATTCCACTCAAAACAATAGGGGAATCAAAAACTGGACCAAGGAACTTCGGACGTATTTTTTCCTTTAGTAATGAAACTTCGGCACCTGAGTCATAATTAAACAAAAACGTCTCACCTTTGTGGACTAATTGCCCTTGCGGATTAGCAGCGCAGATGTTGACCTTCTTTTCCTGGGGTTTCGTCGCCGCTACAGGTCCCCTGAATTTTCTTTCTTGACTAGATGTCGAACGATTCGGGCATTTGTCGGCCCAATGACCCTTAGACGAGCAGATGTAACAAGAACCGGAGCTTTTTGCAGGTAGTGAAGGTGGTCGGGCAGAGAACGAATTACTTGAACCAGGTCGTGACTCAGTGAATTGTTTTCTAGCATAGCACGATGAGGCAGTGTGGTTAGTTTTATGGCAGTAATTACAGCGAGGAGTGTTTGATGAAGAAAATTTCGGTTTCTTATAATTTGAGATGTCAGGTTCATGAGGTCGCTTCTTTGAGAGAGGAATCCCGTTTAATTCTCTCACAAGTTGTTCTCGCGAGTGGAAATCATGCGTGGTAGCTAACCTTCTGATGCGTGAATCAAATTGGCTCATATGGGCAAGAACAGTGGAAACCACAAAGCGTTCGGGAGTGATATTTTTAATTTTCGCGGACAGTGTAGCATAAAGTCGAGTCGCATAGGCTACATGACTTTCTCCTTCATTCGGTCGGCTCTCTTGAATCGCTAGAAGAATGGTAACTGGCGTCTCAAATGTCCCAAATCTTCCAAGAAATAAAATTTTAAATTCATCCCAAGTAATACCGGGATATAATGCTTGCGAAAGCCAGACTGATGCGTTTCCTTTGAGAGACTTTGTGAGCGTTAAAATTAAGTCAGCTCCAGATACGTTTTTTTCTTTTAAAATCAATTCGGAAGCTGAGCACCACGAATTCGGATCGCTTCCGGGTGTATCAGGATTGAATTCTGGCAGAAATAATTTCGATGATTGTTGCGGCACATTCAATCTGTTCACCAGAAGTTCGAGGAAATCTTTAAGCTGATTTTGCTCACCTGAATTTTCTTGAGTGACGTCAGGGTGCGGGCGGCTAAAATGGTCATGATCCTGTAGGCGTCTGTGAGATCTGGATCCCACTTCTGATGAAGAAGCCCCAAGATAACTATTAAATGGATATTCTCCAATGCTTCCAATTTCTCCCTCTTCCAGGTCTCCGGAATCCATAATTAATGAACACTGACACTTTAACTGAACAACTAGGTTTATTAACTAATAACTGATATTTTAATAACTGATATTTTAATGGATGTAGAATAGGTATAGGGCGAACTCCCTCAAGACACAGCGACCAATATTATAACGATATGAATGTCCTTTCACGCTCGCATACGGAGACAGACTGCCCTCTTTCGAAGGGTACTTCAGGTATATGGTAAACTGGGTCTGGGGGTGGACGCCGGGGCCATTATGACCGGCTATGGAGGTGGTTACTAATAACTATAACAAATAACTATATTTATTGAGGTATCTGTCAGAAATCCAAGATGCACGGCACAAAGACGGGCGCGAGCTCGAAACGAGATCGGGAATCAGATGATGCAAGCGATGGTCAAAGAGATGTCAAGAGAATTACAGTGAATGGGGGCACCTTACAGGAACTAATGGCGAGTTTCAGTGAAATGATGGATTCAAAATTGGCATCAATAAAGGAAAATATGCAGAACCTGGCCACGAAAGATGACATTATGATGATACAAGTGGAAAACAATATTTTGAAAGAAGAAAATGATAAAATGAAACATGAAATACAGTGCCTTAAGCAGGAAGCAAAGGAAAGAGACTACAAAATATGTGTATTGGAAAACGAAATTCGTAGAAACAACATCGTGCTTGGTGGGTTGGCCATCTCCCCGGAAATCAGTATAAAAAATCAAGTTTGCGATTTTTTCAATTCAACGTTGGGGTTCGAAAAGGGAACACCCAACATAGTAGCAGCGAGAACCCTGGGGAAACCAGGAAGGGTGAATCCGATACTCGTCACACTTCTTGGCCAAGATGACAAAGACGCCGTATTTGAAAGATCACCAGCATTGAGGAATACAGGATTCTGGGTGAGTCCGGATTACACATGGGAAGTCAGAGAAAAAAGGCGTAAGCTGACAACCATCAAGAGGATACTCTTAAGGGCTCAAGGTGTGAACCAAAATGTTAAGGTCTCTTTCGACAAGTTATGGGTGGGCGGAGAGGAATTCACCTGGGACCTGAATAAGGAGCTATTGCACAGACAGGGATGCGGATGGACGAAGATTCAGCAAACAACGGGCTTAAATGTGGCGGCGGAATTTCAAAAATGGGAACAAGAAAATAGACGTGGAAGCGAAGGAAGAAAGAAAGATGTTCATCCCGGAGAAGATCAGCCGCAACCAAACCTAGCATGACTGGAAGGAGCAGCGGAACAGAGGTACAATAGAAAAGAAGATTTCAAAATTATGTATTTAAATGTTTGTGGTTTAAAGAAAAAATTAAATGATCATCATTTCATTCAATTTATACTAAATTATGATATATTTATTTTGTGTGAGACATTCTTGACGGAGATAGAAGTAGATAGAATTGAGGCGATCTTAGATACTCACTACTTGTGCTGGGAGGCAGCGGTAAGAAAAAATTTACTGGGAAGGGCTAGTGGCGGAAAATTGATGGGTGTAAAGAAGAAGATGTATGGGAGGTCAGTAGATTTTGAAAGGATAGGAAATCATATGCAAATTCTGAAGATAAAATCCGAAAGTGAACAGATCCTAGTGATGCCGGTGTATTTGAATTGTAATGATTGGGAGAGCGATTTCGGGAAATTGAGGCAATGGCTGGACGATACGGATGAGTTGGTTATAGCGGTAGGAGATATGAATGCGAGAGTTGGTAGATGCCAACGCCTGCCAAGTGGGCCGTACAATGCGATGGTCAGAATGAAGGAAGAGAGGTGCTCGAAGGACGCCACTGTGGACTCGAGGGGAAGAAAACTGCTTAGCTGTTTGGATGAAAATGGTATGATCATAATGAATGGTAGGTTTGAGGGGGATTATGAGGGGGAGTGGACGTTTATAGATCGAAAGGGAAGTTCGGTAATAGACTTGGCAGTGGTGTCGGGAGGGTGTATTGATAGAGTACGGAGTTTTGAGGTGGTACCGGAGTTGTTCAGTGACCATCAACCGATCGTGATGACATTGGATTTGGATGTAGAGGAAGAAACAACTGCCCGAGTTGCACCACTTTTGCCGAAACTGGTATGGAACGACAAAGATTCCGAGCACTTTAAACCAAAAGTAGCAAAAATACTGGAAGAAATGACACCAGGCGGAGAAGAGGGAAGGGAGTCGTTCGACGGAGTAGAATGGATAACAAACTGTATCAGGAAAGCAGCCGATAATGGAAATCGAGGAATCAGCACCAAGCAACCGGTCTTCAAGAAACCATGGTAAATTAAAAGTTGACAATTGCTCTAAAAATAAAATAATATTGACAATTGCTCTAAAAATACTGCTTTTTCAAATGTATAAAATTGTCTCCAAAAAGAAAAAAAAAAGGTTCATACGATTTCATGTTTGTTTCTATTCTATTAGTAATTGTCCAATAGTTTAGTCTTATATGCATTTCGAATGCTTCGGTTTTCTGATCAACTATAAATAAATGACTTAGTTCATTATATAGCTTGGTCCCTTGCACTACAAACGATCTATTAAACATGACAGTACGATGTGTAGGAATCTGCATTATCCTCTCTCTATTCCTCGTGTCTCTTAAATGAACATCAGACATCCAAACAAATTCTTTATATAAATAAAACGGTCTTTTAAATTTTAATAACTTAAATACCATAGTGGCCATTTGTAACTTTCTTCGTTCAGCTATTTTAAGCCAACTAATTTCTTGTACTGTGGGGTCACGTGATCGTCCGGTTTCAACCTCAGTACAAACCTAACCACAGCATTTTGAGCTTTTTGTAAACGGTCAAGGTCTTCACTTTTCATGTCGCAATATGCCACTGGCGCGTAATCAAAAATTGGCATTATTAGAGAAAGTGCCAATTGCTGCCTAACACGTACAGGAAATCTGCTGCAACCCTTCTCAGTTGATAGATACTTTTAAAACAAAATTGCACATTGCGTTACCTGAGCATCCCATGAGAGTGAATTTTGAATCAAAATACCTAAGTTTTTTTTTTAACCTCGCTCACGTATTGTAGAGGTTTAAGCCGTATTTCACTTTCGACGAGGAGCCGAGGTTAAGTTTTGCAAGTATTTTAGGATATCCTAACACAATAACTTTCGTTTTTGACTCATTAACCCTCATACCATCGCGCGCGCAATGGAGCTTGGAAAGATCATGATTGACAATGTGCACTGCCTCATCCATTTCACCAAGCTCACATGACCGATAAAACTGCAGATCATCCGCATACATCATATAGTAAG